>JAANSQ010000620.1:0-20981 GCA_036850885.1 Lepidocyrtinus dapeste | reverse complement strand
GTAATTTATAAACGCAGCAAAAAAAAATTACCTTTGGTATCTAAAACTTTGTCAAGACAATCAGTATCAAGTCATCAGCATCGGAAATCAAACTTAACCAGACGCACCATAGTAAGCCTATTTGTATTTTTGAAATATGTTTAAATCCCAGTAAATTTTAAGATCCTATGGGAATTTTCAATTTCTCGCTAGTCTAATTCAACTTGATTCATACAATTAGAAATTTGCCTTTAGTAAAACTAAGTGACATATACAAGTTAAACTAGAAAAACTGGGTGTATTACGTAGGACTTTGAGCTCATTGTCTCCTATTGCCCCATTGAAACCGGCACCGTAAGTAGGTAGTCCAGTGTAGCAGCATGATACCTACAAGTACAAGGACAGTGTATTACGATAGTGGTAGAGGCTGTACGCATCATCATAATCGCAATATCAGCATCCATCCCAATAAAAAATTTACAAGTAATTTAACACGATCTCATCTAGTCGACTTGCTCCATAAAAAACTTTCCAAGCTTTATTTATTCCCTTTCAACAAGTAAATTGTAGAAGAAGATGCAGAAAACTGTTGACATTCTTTTTTTTTCTTGGGTAAAAATGTCAAACTTTGAAACTACTGGGAGTTGGGAGTCAAGCTATGATAGTAAGTAGTGTTAGTGTTGACGTAATATATATGATCCTGGAATAATGAATGATCATAAAGAAACTTAGAGATGTAAAAAAGGAATTATTTTCATTGAGAAAAAAATGAGAAGCTTCAAATGAATCTTTTTGAATGAAAAGAACTGAAGAGGTATCAAGATCATAGTACACATTTTGGGAAAATGTGAACTATATTAAAAGTGTATTTTTGTCAAATGCTTTGCACTTTCATGCACCCAAAAAAATTGTTGGGACAATGCACTTGAAGAAAAAATCAAATGAATGGATTGTCAAATATTTTAATACGTTCTTAAGACGCCCAACGAACTTTTTGCCTTCTATTTATCAGAAGAAAAAATGAATTGAATCTTACCTTTCATTGTGTAGCCCATTCTTGATCTGATAATGGGAATTTTGATTCTTGACCAATTCCATCTAGTTCTCACGCACAGGGATCGTCGTCACCCAAAAAAAAATCCCGTAGTTTTTTAGTTACGATTAAAAATGTATTTTTTATGTTTTCATGAATGGGGAGAAAATATATATTTTAAGGCTTTCCCATTTTAGATATTTTTGTTGAATGGGTGCAAAGTGTAGAGCAATGCTCGTTTGTTGAAAAGTTCTTTTAATGGGCTAGCTAGAGCTTTGTCCCATCCGAAAAAAAAACTTCTTCAATTTGTTTTTCTTGAGACGGAGGAGAAAAAAGTTTATAAAGTTTTGTAAAGAAAAGTTAAAATGATGTGATGTGGGTGTAGTGTACACATTTTCTGTAGAGAGGATGCATATGAAAATGCATTCCAGTTTATCTACACAAAATAATGAATGAACTCTGATGTAATCCCACTTTTCGACAGAGCCATTTTTTTAAGAAAAAGTTTCAATAAGAAAAAAAAAGTTGCTTATGATGACAGCACAATAATCCATTTTGCTTGGGACTTGGGAGAAGCAATGAAATAAATGATATAAATGACATTTGGAAGAAATAGGGGCGATTGTTGACTCTTTAGGGAAGTTTGTAGAAGTTAATTGAGTAGGGAAAAAATAGATCAACCTTGACCATTACTTCTACGGACCGATTCTTTTTGTTTACTCTATATGAATTTGTTTATGGGGTGAACTCCCTCGGGTGCGGGACAAGGGGAAAGGTCCCGTTCCTAATGGACTTGAAGAAGAAACGTGTGAGGTAAAATGTAAGCTTGAAGTATGTAGTGGAAAGATGACTCCCATTGTATTTTTTCACGAGTTTGATATCACAAAGATCACGTTGGTTGTTGGTCATTTCATAGGGTTCAACTGGTGAGTGATTATTGTTCAAATGAAATAAATTAGATTACCAAGACTTTTTATAAGAATGTCATCGTCCAGCTAGCAAATGAAGTACATTGTTGAGCAGAAAAGCTGAAATGGACGAGAGTGCAGGGATGAGAGTGGTAATGATGACGTATTGAATTTCTCATGTTACATTTAATCAACAGGATAACAATAGCTGGCGGGAGATTAGCAGATTATATTACCTTGACGAAACATACTCACAGTCACAATGCATTCTGTTTAACCATCAAATAATAATAGTGATCAAGCGAGCATGCGTTTGGCGAGAAAAGGGAAGGCGAGAAAAGTGCAAAGTCACTTGGAGCAATTCTAGGGATCAATTAGGTGTACCAGGCTTATGCTCTTATTGTTGTAGATGGGTATGGAATGTACGTAACAATGAGAAGACTCTCGAGGCAGAATGACATTTGATCTGTTTTATCATATAGTGATGACGTTTCGTCCTAAAAATATTCATACTGGTCTAGCTCATCTGCATCCATTTACGTAGCTCTCTGCTCCGATTTTATTTCATAAATTATTGAACACGTATTTTAACGACTTTTTATTTATTGATGCTGACAACATACTGTTATTTATGAATTGGATTATGATGAAGTTGATGATAGTACACAATGCAGTTATTGTACATTATACTAGTCCATAAACAAATATCTAGATGGATTTTGTTTAATCTTGTCATGTTTATGTCTCATTGTCAAAACGGTTTATGTATTAAGGAAAGAGTAGCCAATTTAAGATCCTCGCTGATGTATCTGACAGCCCAAAGTAATACTAGCTGATCGGTGGGATTCACTTTTTATTTTTGTCTGGCTTCTTTGTTGATTGCGTGCGTGCATGTCTTGCTAAAGGTTAAGCCCGGGTTCTTGAGGTCATAAACTAAAGCGTGAAGCATCATCGTGAGGCAGGGGGTGACTGGACAAAATAAACTCAGTCCAGTGTCCATTTCAACTACAAGAATGACTTTGCACTCATCATATTAGCTAAAGTTGTCAATCAAAGGAACAATATCCATTTAAACAAATATGTTATTTTTTCAGGTTCTATTAATGTAGAGTCATTGTCCAGCTAAGCAGCTCATACAAAAAAAAACATTGGAACATTTTGTTGTGAATTAGTTTCAACAAAAGTGTCTAGTAGTCTTTCGCCGTGGCTCATTGCAAAATCCAACATCCCCTTGGTGCCGTTCCAGAGATGCCACACAAAGGTCAGTTTCCAAATATTAATTAACTACTGAATGACTTTTGATTGCTACAGTTCATTATTCATAACCTCATTTGCGATTTCTTTCACGTAGGGGAAATGACGCATGCGACCAAATACTAAAGTAGATAGATCACGCAAGTCTGTCTGAAATTTCTTGCTTTTGTACGAATCACTTTCATCTCTTGAATGTTATGCTTATTCTGTTTTGTAAACAAACGTACCTAATACGCTCTATGTCGGCATTTTTCAAGAAAACAAGCTTGTTTGTAAAATTCTGGAAACCTTTTTCTACAATCCCTACCAAACTTAATTTTCTTCTATTGTTGGAAAACTTAAAAAGAGTATGTTTCTACTTGGTAGTTTATATAATTTGTATGAGTGTATGTATTGCTTTAAAATTATACATCTTTTTGCTTTCTTATCTACAAAAGGTTTTTTTTTCTTTGGAGCTTCTACTTCTTTGTAAATAATTAGGTATGTTATATCTTTGATTTGAGTACACTATAAAAATTCTCTTTCTGTATTTTTCTCGTCCTCGATATTGTCTGGCGGAACAATAGCTAACAAATGAAAATTAAAGGCATATGCCAATCCTGACGTGAGCAATATTTGCCGAAATTCACGTCAAGCAAGGCCACTTCACTTGATCATCTTACTCTGCTTGACACAAGCCAAAAACCAACTGGAGAAATGTGCTCAACTCAAACAAATAAAGTCTAGACTTAAGCTGCCTCAGATATTTTCGCAAACGATTTTCCGTTTCTCATTATTACCGCTTCTATGGCTTGTCCTCAAGCTTCATCTTCCTCTGTAGAGGAGAGTGGGTAGTAAAGCGTGTGAGGATTAAAGATTTCCTTCAATTTATACTACATAGGTTCTTTTCAGACTGTTAAAAGCTCTTTACGAACAGAGTGAGACAAAATTGTAGATCAAAAATCTTCATCTTTTTTTTTCTCCTCAAGAGCCTTTTCCCATAATAATACGACTGATAAGCACATTACCTACTATAACCAAACAAAGACTTACTGATGGGAAAGCTTGTCTTGGCTTGGCTAAAGCACCTCCAAATAATAAACTTTTTACAGTAGGGTTTACGTTCCTTCCTCTTGAATTCCAGGCGGGGGGCTTGCTCTCCAGCTTATGTTTGTGCGATGTACTACCGATCAAAATCCTTACGTACATTAGCAATCTTCACAAATTCATCATCTTATCTTGTTTGCATTTATGCATATGTCAAAATAAAGTACCACACTCCGCCTTCAATAAAGCTTTGAAAGAAGTGAGTACACACTTCACTCGAACATTATGTATATTTTGTGCAGAGTGGAACTCACAAATATTTATACTGGGAAAAGAAAAGCTTTTTGTTATTGCCAATCCCCACCTAAATAATAGAGAATAAGTAGTTGCTTTATAGCTCTTGAGTCCTGAGCTGATTTACTCCGAGCACTTCACATTAAACCCATGGAGGACAATATGGAGGACATTAAGTAGGGAAGGAAAAGATTTTTCGAATAATGTTTTTTCCCTAATCCTGCTACATATTCCCCACAGGTAGGTAGATTCATGGAAGCCATATGCCTCTACCGCCACTGAAATTAGGAAGAAGGAAGTTGTGGATTCATTCCTTTAAAGCTTTCATTAGTTAATTCCCACTTCCAGTTTATATTCTATTGTATCTCTTGCGTGTTTGGAAATCTTTGAATATAAGCTAAGTCTTTTACTTCATGTTAGTTGTGTTACGTAACATATCAGATTTCTACGATAAAAAGGAATAAAGGTGTTAGGCGTTTGCGCTTTTCAATAATATTTTATTTTACTGGTCGCATGGTGGCTAGAAAAAGGAAAAGGAGGGATACGAAGCTTTCTATGGATACAACATGTTCAGATTTTATTTTAAGAAATTTGATACACTTTTTGCCGGGTTAAGTCAGTTCGTGTACACAATGAAGTAGGTAAAGAACCGGTGGCCGATGTATACAGTATCGTCTTGATTGCCTTTTAGTGATGAGACTAGGTAAACTTTCGAAAATTTTGTAATTTAATACTTTTTAGTAAACAAAGAAAATATTTTTGAACTTATCGAAAAAGATAATTTCAAGTTTTTGTTTAGATATAATGTTCAACGCTAAAACGTTTTACAAGGCAATACCCTATAGTTCCAACAAGGCAATGAAGTGCACACAGTTTACTTTTCAAAGTTTATATTATTTTAGTTTAGCTAGGATTTATCGCTTCTGTAAATCACAAATTTTATGCAGTCCTATGGACTAAACACAAGAATTTCCATGAAACTAAACTGACAAGTAAAGTAGTTTCCTTGTACGATTAAAAATCTTCATGACTTAAAATGGGCGAAAACTTAACTTTTTCATACTGTCTTGAGGGTTTATTCACGTGGAATCATAGGACATGCCACTTTGAATCACATATCATTCTATACTTTTGCCGTGGTGAATTTTTCGTTTAAAAGAGGCATTGTTTAATATGTGCATTCTAACCAAAAGGCAAATGTTGAGATCGATACTGTAGTATTTTTTTTGTATGGTTGTCGTCGTTTAGATACTTTCTTTGTGATTGAGGGAAAGAATGTTTCAAAGTCGATATGATTTGGAAGGCGTGGAAGCATGCACTCATGCTTGGTTAACTAGAATATTGAAGAGATGCTCTCTGAGGCTGTACGCTGTTGACTCAACGGGAAAAAGGATCATGTACGATTTTTCATGCTAGAAAGATGTGAAAGATTAGAGACCTTCTGGAGTCGCTTCTTCCCGTTCTCGTGCAAATTTTTCCTGGCAAAAAATACTCTGATATAGTCACTAGGCAACTTATGGATGTACCTTTTTGAGTAAAAGTGTGTCGCAGATATGTACTTCGTTTTCCAAAAAATATCTAGGTAATTACGAATTCTTTAGGACAGAAGAAAAAGTTTTTGGGAAAAAATCTAGATGCTTTCATGGGTAATGTAGATACGCTATAGGGAAAAAAGAAGACAAGGGCAAATGATGTTTGCCATGATTCCACACATAATTGGCTAGCTAACGAGACGTGAAGGCCGAATATAAGCGAGTTGGTAGGGCCTTTCCTACTGTTAAGTCTTTTTTTCTTACTTGCTACACAAAATATGAATGCAACAAGCTTATGATGTGCATCACTGCTTTCCTTATTTTCCGGGAAGTGCAACTTGATTTCTAATAGTTTGTTAAAGGCTTTATGCTTCTTGCTAATAATGCACTATAGTTTACTTAAATGTGTTTTAAAATATTTTGATTACTCTGGGCATGATATTAAAATATATGATTTATATGATTTTGTTATGACACGAATAATTTATGGTCTGATTTTATGACCGTTGTATCCATTTTAGATGATTATTGGGACTCATTGCGGAAATTTGAAACAGGTTAGTAATACGATACTTACATGTTTCAGTAACAGATAAGTAATAATGATGTTTTCTCTTTATCTATAACTGTCTCTTTCTCCGAAAAACCTCTCATCTAAATAGATCTCTCAGTCTTTAATTCTTAAAGTCAATAATAAAATGGGACAATGTGTTCCTTCTGGAATATGGAATAAAGCGCTACGCAGGTGTAGCCTTACAATCAATTTTTCGAAAGTTCTTATTAGCTTCAAATCTTATGTATTTAATAAATTAAAACATCTTATATTGAATAAGGCGCTACGCAGGTGTAGCCTTACAATCAATTTTTCGAAAGTTCTTATTAGCTTCAAATCCTATGTATTTAATAAATTAAAACACCTTATATATTTTTTAACTAGAACAGTACCAGATTTACATGCAGGCGAAGTTGCTTATCCCAAAGTGTTACCTCCAATCTACGTTATTGGAATGTCTAAAAAATAGGCACTTTTGCCATCTTCCGTTTTCATTTAAACTTTTAAGGCTATTATAACAATAACATTTTGTTTGTACACTATCTACAACTATCTTACCAAACTATAGTTATCGAAAAGTAGTTAATAAAGAGGGAGACAAAAAAGAGACAGCATCCTATGAATAAATTTATCATTCGGAGTTTAAAAGATATTCTTTGTTTGCGTGTACTTGCAATTAATGAGGCAACACACATTGTAACTACACCGCTTTTAACTAACAAATCAATGAATTACAGTAAACCTTATGCGCAAGTTTTTTAGCAGAAAATCCTACTTTTGTTGATTCACCCCTAAGATCGGGGTGCCGGTATATGCCTTCCCTATCAGCATGCGCATATACATACATTATTATCAAAATCCCTAAATTGTATGTCTGCTTTTTGCTTACAGACAATTTTGATTTTGCTTGCTTTAATTATCGTGATTTTTTTTGACAGATCGTTACTTGTAAGCAAGCAAAGTTTATAAAATGCAGTTTGTGTGAAAGGTCTCGCGCTTCAATTTTATTTTGCTAAACTTTATCCATTTTTGTGACTAAAGTCCGTAAAATAAAATTGATAAAATTTTTGAAGGTTGATTTGAAAAGTAAAAGTAGGATTTTCTGATAGTATTATAAAATTTCGTACATGAACTTTATTATAATTCATTGATTAATTAGTGTAGCAGTGTAGTTACAAAGTGTGTTGCCTCGTAAGTTGCATTGGTTGCTTAGTCATGCATGCAAAAACTCCTAAAAATGCCATAAAAATGGGACTTGTGTCAGGATACTTGTACTAATTACATTTTTACTCGTAGGGCACAGTGGTATCAATCAACTGGGCGGCGTGTACGTCAATGGACGACCACTGCCGGACTCCACTCGACAAAAAATCGTCGAGTTAGCCCATTCTGGAGCCCGACCTTGTGATATCTCCCGTATACTCCAAGTGTCAAATGGCTGCGTTTCGAAAATCCTTGGCAGGTATGCTCTATATGGCTTGACATATGTACACACCCGCATCACATAATCCAATTTCTTACTTCCACGAAGCCATAAAGGAAGTCAGAGGACTTTCGCAGAACATGACATTTTTCTCTTTTGTAATGAAAATATTAAGAGTACATACATGTAGTTGTGTAATGTGATGCAAGGAATTCTACTAATTCTTCCGTCTTTACTTTCCATTCATGTGTTTTGGTCAGGTATTACGAAACGGGCTCAATCAAGCCGCGTGCAATTGGTGGGAGTAAGCCTCGTGTGGCTACCACTCCAGTAGTCTCCAAGATTGCCGAGTACAAGCGAGAATGTCCATCAATTTTCGCTTGGGAGATTCGGGACCGACTCCTCTCCGAAGGGATATGCACCAACGACAACATTCCAAGCGTAAGCTATAAAAAACTTTTTTTCCCACTCTTTTCACAAATCAAAATCTTTCGTTTTCCAGGAACAAAAATTCTTTTTTTGTCTCCTCAATTCATATAGTCATAGGCCATAAGGCTGGGATAGATTCCTTCTATCTTTCAATAACATAATAAAATTCCTTCGCTACACAACTCTCCACTTTACATGAATACTGTCATCCATCTAAAAATAGAGTCTATTCAGTTTTACTATTAGATAAAAACATGTCGTGTGAAGCAAGTATGCTACAATAATAGTGCTAACCACCCAAGCAATAGTCCCTACTTTAAAACTTAATCTGGCTTAAGTTTTTTTTCTATGAAAGTGTTTCCACCAAAATCGAGGGGAGACTCGTAGTTGGGTCAGATGAAAAGAGATAACCTCAACTCTCGGTACATTTTTTCAAATACACTCTCTCTTTTTTTAATCCCTTGTCATCAAATGAGAAACCGTAGTCCTACTTACACTTCATAAAAAGCGAACGGATGATCAGGATCATGATCGTCGCGATGAACTTCACGAAACAACTTCTGAATAATAATGGGCAATGCAACTAGAATATTTTATTGGAAATGGTGATGCAACGCACTACACCTTTTGTCCTATTCCAACGGACATCTTTTTTTATGGTATTTCACCCGGACATAAAATTTCAACACATTGTGTACTCTTAAGTTTATAATCCTTAGAGCAGCAGGGAGCTGGTGAACAACAGTTAAAAAATCTAAAATAGATCAGTATCATTTCAACTTTTAGCCATTTGAGTTGCCGGCTGTTGTACCGCTCAAAGGAATTTTACTTCATTTTGGAGTACCCTATAGCCTAATTTAATTATGCTACGGAGGAAACTTTCAGCTTCCAAGGAAACTCTATGACTTATCTGATTTTCATTGACGTGTAATCATACATACTAAGATTTCGGATGACCTAGAGGAAAGTCAAAGTGAAAACTTTTTCATTGAGAAATCTCTTGTTACCCTGAGAAAAGTTTACAGACTTTCCAAAAGATTCTCTTGTCATTCTTAATTTCTCGGAAAGGGTTTTAAGGATCGAATGTTGCACTACCGAGAACTCTAACGTTCCCAACTTGGCTTTAACAAAAGCTAAAAGAAATCTCGCACGCTTTCCTGCAGTCTTTACTAAATCCCTGAATAAACTTTAGAGTTAGTTAATTAAATGTACGTCTCAATGTTGATTTTGCTGACTAAGCCTAAGCATTGAAATCGTTGACACTACACATTGGACAATCAAGTTTTCACTGCATTTCCAAACTATTCAATCCTTTCACATTTTGGATGGCGAGTGATGTGATCATCATTCACGACTGCATGACCAATTTGAATAGCATTTTTCTCTTGCTGCATTCCCTATGAATTCCTCCAAGCGGATCTAATTCTAAAATAAATAGTTGCATACACATTTCTACACGTTCAGTCTCTCCTTTCATCTCCATACACTCATAATATTCTACCATTTCGACTGTATCTCTCTCCAATAAAAAAGGACTCATTAAACGCATTCGTATCCGGTTGGATTAGCATCAACACGCATTTTCTACCCGATAATAATGAACATGCACAAAATCTGAAATGATCAAAAATGTGGTTTCATTCCTCTTCAACTCTTTTTACAAAACCCTTTTTTCGAATCTACATGTTTGTCACCCGTTTCACGATACATGGGTATTGTGGTCCTTTTAAAACATAATCATGTTGCACATGACATGACTAATTTTTTTCCATGTTTTTCCTACTCTGTCGGGGAAATTGCACAGATCATCGTTCAAATTATTATGGACCTTCTCTCACAATTGCATTTTGTTCCTAACTTAAAACCATGTAATTTCCTAGGAACGACAGTCCAAACTGATTCGAACTTAGTGCAGCATGAAAATGTCTAAGGAATGGGATGAATTTTAAAAGGTTTAGCCAATGAATCTAGTTGCATGTACACACAAACTAGAAATATTTTCCTCCAGATCGTTTAAAATGTTCAGAGAAAACGTATGAGCTGATGTTTCTCACATTTTTTGTTAAATAGAGGAAGTTTCTCAATACATTTTCCCAAAACCATAGACATTTTTACAGGAAAGGGTTATCACACTTGAACATGACGGAATCCACAAAAAGGGCTGAAATGGTGTAAATGTAGTAATAAGAGTAAGTTTCCACCATGACAACTAGACAATAACAAGATTTGCTAATAATAATCATATTGTACGTATGGCGGAAGACAATAATAATATTCATGATGCCGATGTGTATGGTGATCATCGTCATTGTCACCATTTTCACAATAAATGTGTTGCTTCCTCCTTCAAGTCTCTTTCTCTAGCTCGTAAAAAATGGAGCAAGGGAAAGTATGCATATGGCCGGGATAATCATTAGGAAATATCTACTCCTTTTTTCTATTTACAAGGATAACCATAGAGGAAGATGCACTCCCGCTGCTTCATTCTTTTCCAGTGGAATAACCCATTAAAAGGAGAAAAGGAATGCAACCGAGCCATCATCATTAAAATTTTTTATACTGACTTCGGAAGTTGATGTATCGCTACCATAAAAAAATTGGATGCTGTGGTGCTCAACTTATTTCCATAAAAAAGGGAAAGTAGAGGGATGAGGATGAAACGAGCTATATTTTTCGTCTAGACTACTTGAGTTTAAAAAAAGCCTTTTTTATATAGATGCTGTAACAATGACGATTTTTTAGGGTTCATAAAAAGTCTCGCGCGTCACAATTTTCTTTTTCATCAAGCGGAGAAACGCTCGCTCCTCGTCCTGATACAAAACAGGGCAGATATCTCTCGGCCTGGCTAAAATCAAGTGATGGTGATTCGTAGATGCTGAAATTCTGGAGAAAAGTATTTAATTGAAAGTTGTTGTTTATCAAGCATCACTTGGAATTTTCAAGTTTCCCATGGTACACATGTCAAATTCACTCATCTCCAGTTGAAAGTTTTTGGAGAGGATGAATGGGATAATTTCTCTCTCCACCTTTAGTTCCAAGAAGGAAAAGTTAGTTTTTTTTTGGTGGATTTCAAGCAATATCCACTTTTTTTACCTCCCACGATCCCATGTTTTTTGATGCGGTGGTCTGCTCAGCTCGTACATTTAGTTTTGGTTCATATTGGAAGTTGCGCACATCATTCCAGAAACAATGGAAGAAATATGTTGGAGTGAAAAGCGCGATGAGAATTTTGTGGTGGTGAAACACTCCTTCGATCTATTTTCCCTGGTAGAAACTGGTGAAAATTCAAGGAAGCAAAAGGGAACACTGTTCCAGCTGCAACTTGGAACTCCCAACCATGAAAAAAAAAATAAATTGGGGAAGAGAGAAGAGAGAGATACTCCGACTGGAGGCATTAAAGCATTCTTACACGCCAATGAACACAAATAATATCGACATAATTCTCTCATCCAAACAGAACCAAAAGCAAAGCAATTTCCATGGACTAAGAACAAGAGTAGAAAAAAGTGTAGCTTAGTAAAACTCTAAGATCCATGCATAACATGCATAACATGTGAGATGTTTTTCCGGGGAAAATATCAAGTATTACGAGGGCTTTTGTAGGTATACACTTTTTGTTCGAAATGTTTCAAACTAGCAAAGAGAAACAGAGAATGGGGAGAATTGGGCTGAAAGTGAAGCAATATAATGCAACATGAGTTAACCAACAACAGCCGTTCTTTTGTATTTGGTGCAATAAGAGGGAAGCAATCCAAAGCCGATCAAAATAAAGAGTAAAATAAAAAAGAACAAACTTTACCTAAAAAAGCTGAAAAATGTAGATACTTACAGATGATGATGTTGATCGTTAAGAGACACGCTAATCAAGAAACGTAGGACCTATTTAGATTCAGCCAATATGAGTAAACGGGGAAACAGCTTCATTTTTTATCAAATGGTTAAGAAATATGAGTAGAGTTTGAGGAGTACAATTTCTCAATAGAACACATGGGGTGAAGAGCAAAATAATAACTTTAACAATGATCCAGTCAATGTAGGTGTTCTACTCATCCCGAAAGCAGCCTACAATGATTACTTAGAATTAAATAGCCCTTCACCCATCCAAAGGAATTTATGGATGAGCATACTCTTAAAAGCACATTTTAGTTAAGCCAATCTTAAGCTTTTTAGTGAGCAGTTCATCCATCGGAAAATAGGATTTATGTCTTAGGCAAAATGCCGATATAGGCAATTATAAAAATGGTCTTTGAACCAAAGCGACATTGCAAATTAGGACTAGTCACCTGTCAAAAGAAGCTAGATGTAAGGGAATGAGTGGAAAAACAAGTTTCCTTCTGACTCCTATCCGTTGTGGTTTAGCTTGAGTTTGAATGATGAGTCGGTGTTTTTTACTGGCTTTTACTTCACTCTCGCTCTAGATCATTTTCTATTTGCTTTTCTCCGTGTGACCGGAAAAAAATGCAGAAAAGAATGAGCAAATAACATGCAGCCCTAGTGCTTACTTGAATTTCATCGAGAATTTCCAGCAGTGCAGGAATGAGAAGAGATATGTTTTTTGGTTCTACGCTAACTTCTTCCTATCTGTTTTACTTTGAACTCATACGAAGCATAAAATAAAGTTCTTGCGATGTTCCTACTCGTACTACTAGTTGCGGTTAGGAAGATATGAAGAACATAGCGAAATGATGATGTTTCTGGTGGTGATGGTGGTGGCGTGGCACTCCTCCAAGCGTACATGTTTACATGGACACTACATTGGAAAAAAAATTCTTCTTTAGTTCCTGCATCTGAGTAACATTCCTCTAGTGAATTTAAAGGGTAAACAAGTTTTGCTCTAGTAAAATTTTCCTAATGAAGCGCACATTTTTTCTTGGTGTTATTTCTGTGGTGGCTTCAACTCTCTAAAACTATGCCGTGATGATGATGGGGGAAATGTATGCATTTGAAGTCAGTCATTTCATGGCCATCAGAGTGAATGATATGGAGGGAAATGAACCATTTATATTCTTTTCTGGTATGGTCCATTGCATGTAAAAATTTTCCACCTGAAGATACATCCTTCTGGGATTGAGTAAATGGAGGTTTACTCGCTAGGAATCGAAACCAAAGCGTAATCAAACTTACTTTTTCATTGGGAAATGATAGCGAGTAGGAAGATAAAGTAGGTGGAGAAAACCAAGAGGGGAAGACTATGGTTGAGTGAAGAGCTAAAGTAGGATGGAAACCAAATAAAATATTTGTTTATTTGTATAAAAAAAGTTTTGGTGATCCTTCGTGCTCCAACCTAACCGGTCTTGGGCTAAGCTGGTTTGTTCCTCTGAGGTGAAAATGAGCGAAAGTATACACAAAGTAAGCCATATGTTTACCTTACGATAAATATTAGAATTTTCTCTGATGGAGGTAAACATATTGGAAGAGTGCCGTCACAAACAATCGTACAAAGTAACACTAAGGTTCCACGAATCAACGTGCATATCACCTTAGCAATTTAGTCCTGTGATAAGTTTAAGACTTGTACTGACGCTCATGTCATTTCCACGAGAAGATGTTATTGTTGGAGGGAAACCGCGTTATAAGTACATCTCTCCCTTTTGCACAGGTGCTAATAATATGGATGATTTTGTAGAACTGGGTGGAGAAAAGACTGTCAGAACCGTACACAATACGGAAAATTTTCCCTTGTTTCTTTCCACTTTCTTTGAAAAGAATAGGGAAACGTGATTAGGGTGTGATGTTGCAACAGAAACAAGTTTACTCCCATACGGAGGAGGAGGAGAAGAGATGTTGGCTATTATTTGGGATTATTGTTTTGTTCCAAGAAAATGATGAACTTTAGGAAGCGCACACCGGCAAACTAATTCTACATAGTGTTAGCTGCTTTTTTCCTTAAGGTCTATAAATTTTTTTTTGAAAGTAGTCTTCTCATCGTGCAAAATGTATGCTAAGTATTTGTAATTCAGAATGACTAGATGAAATGAAAAAGGGATCTTGGTTGCTACAGTAGTGGTTTCTATCCTTTAAAAATACTTTAGATTGAGGCTGAGCTAAAGTGAAACGCTTTTCCATCTAGAGACAAGCTCATTTCTCTCCTTTCATTGTAGAAAAGAAGGGAAATTCCCTATTACGGCGAAATAAAGAACATAAATCTCATGTGGATAGAAAAGAAGTCTGTAGTAGACGTAAAATCATCGTCATCATCATCTCTCCTGCTTCATAGTCATCATCCTTAGAAAAAAAAAACTTTTTACTCTCTCTCCCTCTCTTCACAGCGAAAATTTTTGGAAACGTGGGTTCAAATTACTTTGTGGTTGAATGGAAGTCAAAAGACGGTGTAAAAAATGTTGGGGAAGCGTTGACGAGTCTGTCACTCACACAATTTTTTTTTGTGTAAGAATCTTCCTTCGCGTATGAAAAACATCAGTCTTCCCTTCACTAAAATGACGAAAAGAACAGGAGATAAAGAAAAATGTGTAGAGATGAATTAGCTGAAGACTATGCAAAAATATTGCATGAGATAATCATCATCTCTTGCCTTTTGTGTAGGGTTTCGTGTAGAAACGGTTGTACCTTTAAAAAATATTCAAAACTCTATTTCCTCCGCTTCCTCGAACCTCTTAAATAACTTTTAATGAATTGCGGCAATGACATGAGATAAATTTCTTTTGCGAATGTATCAGCTTAAAAAAAGTTTGCAGAAGCGTTAGGTAAAATGAAGCACGATAAGGAAATGATTGTAGAATATGGTGTATTTGTATTACTTGATTTTTGTACGGCGTGCATCACAATCATTTACATGCAATTACACAACTAGATTTTCTAACATTTTCACGTTTTCTTAGTTTATTAGTGAAGCGAATGATGAGATTATATTTTAGGGGCGATGTGACACCAAGTCTAGCTCACGCGTAGTCACTACATTAGTGAGAGCTTATAACTATCTAAATATTTTTCTGGAGGTGAGGAAGCCTACAAAATGGAAAATTCAGATGAATGGTGGGTTTTAAAACTTATAATTAATTGGATTATTTGTCTTGGCCCAATTGCTTGTGGAAGCTTACCATCTATACAAATTTTTTTTATTGGTGGCTAATGAGCTGACACAACACCGCATAGCGTACATACAATCCATATATTCCAACGTAAACGAATTAAGTGCAGCATTACGCTGGTTTTGGAGAGAGAGGGTAGTATCAATATCCAAATTAATAGGGATCTATATCTTTTTTTTTTGGAAAAATTAAACACGATTTTCAGCAAGACTTCCCCGAAGTAAACATCTGTGTGAAAATACATTGAAACTGGAGAATAGTATTGTAGTACGAACCAACCACACACTTTTTTATGTGAAACGAAACGAGGCAGCTGATAAGCTCACGCATCCGTGAACACAAATACAATATATAATGGATTGGAAGCAGGGCGCGCGTCGCGTGTTCCTCCACCAAGCAAATAATATTTGAAAATATAAACTCGAATTAATGTAATAATACTAGGGAATATCTAAATTTAAGTGAAGACGATTTATTTAAGTGGATTTTCTCCACTATAGAAAAAAAAATTTTTGTACACTATTTCTGTTCAACTTGAATCCAAAGGCTAAAAATATATTTATTAAAGTTATACTCCTGCTACAGATTTACTCTCCAGATTAAGGAAATTGTTTTGGATTGAAATGAACTCTATAATATCGTCAGCATGTCTAGAAAATTCCCAGCTAAAGTGGTGTGTGTTGTGCGTTTCTAAGCTTTATACCCTAATTTGTATGGATTCAAGAGCATTCCTTTTTTTCCTACTTCCCATTAATATTTTTTTTCTCCATGTTATTTCACATCTGAGTAAATTTGAATAGTGTTGGCACGCTGCATTTCACTCATTGAAATATATGAGAGGAGCCATCAAGATCAACATTATCAAACTATGCATGATCCATAGCCTTGTTACGTATTATTTACGTGATGCAGCAGCACAAAAAATTGGGTAACTATGGACCAGGGCATGATGAAAAGGGAAGAATATACCAGGATGATGCGAGCATTTTGATACTACAAACGTTCCTTTTGTTATTGTGACCCTTGGCTTGGACCTAGGGTTGTATTTAATCTTGAAGTGTTTTTTACTTGGAACCTTTTTTTAGAAAAAATCTTAGTCCCTAAGCTTAAAATAGAAGGTTGGATTTTACCAAAAGTATTTTTCCGACGGTTACACCCACGCGTTTTTCCACAGTAAAAGAATAATTTTTATTTTGACCTACGGAAAATAGCTTTCGGAAGTCATGGGCAGTATGCAGTACGTATGTGTATACTGAATAATAATTAATTCAAGTGAATCAAAATGAGCAAGGAGGGTAGCCTTTCAAGGGTCGTCCAACTGATGATATAATTTTTAAAGCTGTCATTATCAAGACTCGTTATGACCATTATGTTTTAGGAATTTTAATTCTTAATTATCAAATCATTTAGAAGATTTGAAGCCTCATGTGAACACATTGATGAAATCCAGTGGATTCTTTTCATTTTGTAAAGATATTCTTCCGGATTATAAAACTAAATGTATATAAATTGAGAGGTATCACAGTATCATATTTTTCCTGTGGGAAGTGAGTGATGACTACTTGTTAATACGCTGGGGAGTGAAATATTGGATGCAACACCCTATCTGAAATTTAAAGTTTGTGATTTCATTCAAATTTAAATGTCGAAGGGGATATTTTCGGCTCACAGTTTGTCTTAATTTTTTCGCGGATGATCTTGTGTGTTAAGTATCCCACAGTGTAAAAAAATTATTGTGGCTAGCCATGTGGAAGTCAACTTAATAAACCTGTCTGCATCCTCTGATCCTTTTACGATCCCTTTATGTTCCTGTCCAAAACATCATTACAGTCCGCATAAATTTTGCTGGATGGATGTTGAATTGAGTGCACTCAAGCAAACATTTTAAATGCGGAGGAAAGTGAATAAAGTTTTTATTAAGGGTAAAACGAACAATGTATTTCTGGTTTACTAATATTCTCCCTGGAGTGCTATACAGGGAAATTGTGAACAAGTTTATTACCGCATGAAAATCAAATTTACGACTCAATATTCAATTTTAAAACGTACTCTTGGTCTTAATCAACCTGATTTGGTATACACCCCTCATTTTAAATTTTAATTCTTTTTTAGGTCTCCTCTATTAATCGAGTTTTAAGGAACTTGGCTGCACAAAAGGAACAACAATCTGGCGGTGGACCGACACCCGACTCAGTCTACGATAAATTGCGAATGTTCAACGGTCAAGCAGCCGCGGTATCTGCTGCTGGTTGGGCTTGGTATCCTGGGACTACACCAGGTCCTCCAATAGGGCTCCCAGCTCCTACCACGCCGCTCTCCGCGCCGCTACCTCCATCTTCCAGAGATGATCCTCATAAGCGAGGTAAGCACTTAAACAAAGACTGTGCTAATTAAATGACTCGAGAATTCCATTCATTTCTACTCATTTACTCCACACACATTTATATAACAAACCCATGGAGCTTCACTTGAGGAAAAAATGAATTGCATACTCCTCACAATCAGTCCTCTCCCTTCTTTTATTACGGTAGGCACTTCACTTTAATCAGGAGGTGAACAAAGGTGCAGAAAAAAATCCCTTAGCTATTGTACCCCCATCAACAAAACTTTGTAAGGCAATGTTTTTGGTCCCACAGGTATTAAAATTTAGTTTCCATACATTCTTGAATGTCTAAATACATACATAAGTATATCGATTTAAATGTCATTGTTTCGTGGATCTCGTTGTTCCACCGCGTAAAAATATCATCTCATTCGTACCTTCTACATTACTTTGTACAACACTTCGCATTATTATTATTGTTATTGTTCGCACACACAGAGAACTTGTTGAGATCTCGCTGAACACAATTTCTCTCCATTTTTTTTCAAGAACAAGTTTAACAGAATAAGTTTTACTTTACACAATACAATATAATATTTCTCCGCACTTGGAGTAAGCTACTTACATAGTTGCATACATTTCACAACAAAACTTTTACAATAAGGTAACATGCACTTACACGAGCAAACTTTATTTCATTCTCTTGAACGAATAAAGAGTCTCTTGTCAAAAAAAAATCCCTTTTTTGTTCTCGCTCAGCTATTGACTACAAAAACGACATGGATAATGCGACACTCCAAACAAAAAGAGGCATGAAATCTATACCATTCATTTCACTACTTTACCTTAGTTTTCATCAGAACTTTACCCTGGAAATAGAATCAAATCATTTTCTTGCGTTCACTTCACTTGATAAAAATATGGCATTGTTTGATTAAGTATGTACTTCTTACCTATGGTTTCAGTCAAAAGCTTCTATTCACGGATGGAATTTGTACTTCTTAAAAATCTCTTTTACCTCTGACTGTGCTGATGACAACACATTATTTAATTTGATTCAGATTATAAATGGTGGTAACTTGTAAGATGCGATACCGTCTCGGATCTAAATTTTTCATTCCTTTTTTGCTGGATTCTCCAAAAACTCTAAAAGTACGGAGTATCGATTGTTGGCTGGTGGGCATGGGAAATTGACAGTAGCAAATTGGAACAGTAATGTTATTTCACGAGGGTGACTTATATTGCCACAGGTGTTGATCAATGAATCAAGGTTTACTTCTCTACATTTTTTCTGAAAAAGGTTACATTTTCATTGATAAAAGAAGTGAAAACAATTTTTCTCAACTTGTGGGACTCCAAGTTGTACAAAGTGTTTACTTACTCGTGATAATAAAGCCTAGTATAAAACTTGCACATGGGCTGTGCATTACAGTGACCTAGAAAGAATTTTTTAAAGAAAAAGTTCTAAAGTCTTTTCTGTCATTTAGGCAAGAAAGTAAAAAAGTAATTCTAGTGTAGTCACTCATGAGTAAGTAAAAAATTGTAGAGCAATCAGCAAAGCCTGGAAATGTGTGTGAAGCGAAACTCCCTCCAGTAAATAAAATGCACGGTCAATAATCCCATTACTTCAGGATGCCTTTTTTCACGAACATTTCATTTACGTTTCATAAAATTTGCAAAGTCAGATGAGATCTATAAATGCGCCTAGAAGTTTCTTCAGTTTCTTCACCCTTTAGAATCTTTAGAGTAGTTTGTGTGTAAGAGAATGTGCTTCCCCCTGAAAAAGTAGGAATTGACTCGGCCACGGAGAAACTTGCATCTTGGTCTTTATGCTCATTTTCTTCCTACTCAAAATTTACTTTTCCTCCCATTCATTCGCATATGGGAAGGCTTGGAGGGAAGCAAGATATATTAGCTTGAGTCAAATTTCCTCCTTATCCAACTACGCATATATATATCGAGCGTCTTTAGTAATGGCTGCTGCTCTTGGAAGAACATTTGCTAGTTTTTATACGGATGCAATACTACAACGCATAGAGAAAGGAAGGGTCGGTGCAGAAGATGTGGGAAATGAATTTGTGCGTGCATGCGTAAATTGGGAGAGGATGAGGGAGGAAGGAACACGAATGAAAAAAAAATTGTGTGGAACTATGCAACATCGAAAGAGAAAGTATGGCGGGTGTAGTAGACCGAAGATGGGAGAGAAGGAAAAAAAAACTTTTTTAAAAAGCAATATCCACTTGCCATAGTCTTTACTATCGTCTATAATCTTGAAAGTCTCGTACAAGTTGTCCCGCTGCTGCTGAGTAGAATGTAAGATTGAATTGAATGGAAAGAAACAGGGGAAGTGAGTGAATGTATGGATGGATGATCTTCACAAGAAAAAAAAATGAGACAGACATTAACCTTCTTTTTTTATTGGAGAGGCAAAAGATGCATTATTTTTTTACAGTGTAGACTCAATGCATTTTTTTCATCTGGAGTGAAATTGATTTTCCCTTTGTGAGCTTATTAATTACCCTGTTTGAATAAAATAGAGTTTCAACCTATGCTGCTTTGCTCCAACAAAAAATAGATTTTACCTGTGAACTTGCAATGGAGTTAGTATTTGTTTTTCATCGTTTGCGCTTTTAGATTGTTTCCTGGAATTTGGTAGAATTTCATTTGAACTTAGTACGTTGTTTCTAGAAACTGTAGACGTTTCTAACTCTATATGAACTTTATGGATGCGATACACGTAAAAGTTGCTGTATCATTTTTTCTTCTGGCTACTTCTTAATTTTGATACTCTAATTTGGTGTGAGGAGATACCCTGCCAACGAAAAACCTATCTGCAGTTGAAAGGTGCACAAAGCACATATGAAGCAGCTAGAAACTTAACAAAATTATGATGGGTATATTCACCAGGTCAAGAAATAATATGCAAATGAATGAACACAAAAGAGTTACGGAGGCAAAAGTATTTTGATATTGTTTTCAAAGAAAATAAGAAGCGTTCTTTCTGTTAGCATACTTCCACCTGCATTGTTACAATTATGTAAAGAGCAGCGACGTAGGGCAAGGAAAACACGTATGATGACTAGGGTCCAGGCTGGCGACGAAAAAGAAAATCATAAAATATTGGGGGTACTTTAGTCAATGGTTTAAATTTTTACATTTCGTTTTTATATTTTCGCAA
>JAANSQ010000619.1:0-20983 GCA_036850885.1 Lepidocyrtinus dapeste | reverse complement strand
TCTGTAGTGAGTCTATAAGTGGTAATAGGAACTCCAAAAGGATAACTTTCTCCCACTCTGAAGTATCCGGGACAATGTGTAAGGCTCATTCAGAAAGTAAAACTGTTTTAGACTGAGGTTCTCTGTCGCTTGGGTGCTGGGGAATCCTTCGGTATTTTTGTGTAAGCTCGTTCAACCGGACAAACTGCTTGTGACATGTTGATCAAGTGAGCTGTCAAATCCATGGTCATTGGCTACAAGCTAATAATATGTTTCCTCCAGACCCATATCAATACACTTGCGGAAGAAGCAACTCTCCAAAGTTTACGACGACTCACATTGTTAGATTGACTTTTGCCTGAGAGCCACTTCCAAAAATGGGAACGAGCTTGACTATCTATCTCTTACATTCTCACACGAGCACACAACTTTCTACTCAAGTGCAAAAGATCATACATCCATTTTCTTTGAGCTTTACTCAAACTTTATGCTGAGGAAAGGAACATTTCTTACTTTGACCTAGCCTCCATACTCCTAGTGAGGAATGAAGATTATTCCCGTACTCAGTAACCGCTCAACTTGAAAATTACAAATTCCCTCCAGCACAATCTCTCTCAAAAGTCAATACAATTCGTAGGAAAAGCATCAGGTGAAGAACTTACAAGGAATATCCTCTCCAATTCAAACTTCAATTTGTCTCTGGAACATGTAGACTCTGTGATTCACAGCTTTGATTTCACATTTCATTAATTAGATACATAGCCACTTCCGTAAGATTGCTCACCCACGAAATTAATTATTCTGGCTGAACTTCCCTCCCAACTTCTCTTCTGTATAAAAATCTGAATTAAACTCGATAATAATTGCGAGAGCTCAGAGATGGATTGTGCAAAGCACGAAAAAATTACCCAATGTAGTCAAACTGGAATCACGAAACAAAATAATGAATTAAGTTTTCCACTCGAGAAGGAAACTTTTTTCCTAACAATAACTCAATTATTATCCTAAACTGGTTTAAGATGAAACTGAAACTGTTCAAGTGGAATAGAGTTCACATGGAGGTCTCTAGAGAGTACAAAAATTTCAAGAGGGCAAACATAACGTCTGCTGGAGAGAAATCTTTTTCGCGTAATTTGCATCCGCAGTAATGTTCTACGTTAATTGTGTAGAATTCCTTTAGAACCTTGTTGCAAGTGGGGTGATATGACTTCATCTAAAGCAATTCTACACTGGAACCTTCGTTCTGGATTACAAAACTTAAAAAGAAAACTAAAATGTCTGCAGAAAGTAAGAATAACTCATCCGTTCCAACGTTCTATGTTCCTGTGAGGAAGTAGACTCGCTATACAGTTTTCGTTTTGGCCGTTAAACCTATGGAATATCTACCAAACTCTGTGGGATCGACTCAAAATGCATTTCTTTTTCTAGAGTAATTATCTCAAGCTTTGTAAACTTTCCTATGTAACTTTCTCCGATTGATTTAGAGGCTAGAGCTCCTCTCTTTGTAAAAAATCAGGAGTAAAATTCAGGAGGGAATGTTCACATCATTTTAAATAATAATTAGTACGCATACAAGGCCACCCTAGTCATAAATTAGTCTCTTCCCCTAGAGCATATCCACTGAGAGTTATGTAAGAATTCTATCTTAGGCCAAACTTTAAGCCTCATTTTACGGAACGTAAGCCACGTCGCCAATTTTTTTGACCCCTTTGTCCGCAACAAAGCCTATTTTTTTGGGAGTCTTATGAATGAATGGAATTGGATATGATGGGCTGCTGGCTACGTACTAAGTATACATTGCATTGTGTCCTACTCATCTTTCCTCTTGAGTAATGTATGTGTTCCGCAGGATGAAAAAGGAGAGCAAAAGGCTGCAAACTGCCACTGTGTTCCGTACGCTTCACCTTTTATCTGCATGTGTGCATGTGTGGGCTCGAATGGCTCAAAGACTAAACTTAGGCTGTTTTACGCTCCTACGTTTTCCTTTCACTTTACAAAGAAGTTTCACTTGGTACTCATGCCTCCAAAGGAGTTCACTCTGTGGAAAATATAGCTCCAGATTTGTGAGCTAAATATGGATATTTTCCTACGACCTCTTATCCAGAGAAAAAAACTAAACGTTAATCAAAATTTCTGGAATGGCTCCCAAACGAGATCAAAACTCGAAACTGATTGCCATTTTGTGCTTCAAAGAGAACCCTTTTCGTAAATTATTGGAGGCAGTGTAGCTCAGTTTTTGTTTAAGTCAAGTGGAAGGAAATTTTCTCCTCCTGTGGAAGTTTCAAATGGTGAAAGCTAAACAAGCGCTTGAAATTTTAAAATATCTAGTCCTATTAACACTTTTCATGAAGGAAGCCCTTGGATATTATGAGACTCCAAAGGAAACAAGGAAAGTTGGTAATTGGTCTAAATTTAATTACTCCTATGCATTCTGCCATGAATGGAGGCATTGTCCAACCTAACCAAAGAAACCAATACGTGCCAATTGTGTGGAACATCCTTTGTTGGTCAATGAGCGCAGTTTATACTCAGCAAACTACACATTCCATCCCAATTGAAAAGCCACAGAGAAACTATTCAAATTTTAAATTCAATTCAACTCGTTTCCTCCCCAAAAAAACTTTAGAGTAGCTAGGTTCGCTTGTGTTCAACGTTTTTTTCTAGAAGGAATACGCCAGCGCTGGAGGTGTTTTTGTATAAGCTGGAAATTCCCTTAATTCATGGGATGGGAACAAAACAGTTGATAACGTCCATATTTTTCCTGAGGCTCTTGAATAAGTACCTATGTAATTTCTCTTTTTTGGCTTTTTTCCTTCCCAGAAGTTAAAAGATTAGTTGTATGATCACTTCCCCAGCGTTTCCTACTCTTTATACCGCTTCACTTCCTCTTCTAGGCTCAATAGGCAAGGAGTCTTTTTATCTAGACTCTCTCATTTCCCCTATCCTTTGTGCTTCTCTGTAACTCCACACTCGCTCTTTATTCTGGACAAGAGGGAAACTAACCTGAAATTTTGTACTTTCTCTCCGTCCCTCCTTTTTACTCCAGAACGTGGTACAAAGTTAAGTGCTTAAAAGGATCGTATTTTGAAGCATTCAAGGTGGAACAATCTTTTGCTGCATTCATCCTTTCAGTATTTCAGTCTAGGAGAAAGCATCAATATTGCCCAATTTTTCCCTAGATTTAAAATTCCTCCACTTTCTCTCCAGGTGAGGGAAGGTAGTACAACGAGAATTTCTCATTTGAAGCCTATTATCATGATGATGGTGGGAGTTGTTGTCCTCCAAGTGTACTTCGAAAGATGAGAAATGCACAGTTTACGTTGGCGCTCAGCTGCTCCAGTTCAGTACTGCAAGTGGTGCAGTACGCTGCAAAATCACAAAAATGCTGGTTGTTTGGCTCCATCCCTCCTAAAAAGGCTGACGATGCGGTGGGCTTTGTCTTACTCAGGTGGAGTGTGTAGATGGTCAAGCCAAGTTTGGGGCGAAGGAGACCCCAAAACAAGATCTTTAGTTGTTTCTGCAAAAAGATTAGAGTAGACCATATATTACGCTTTTATGTTGGCCACATGGTGCGCAATTACAAAAACCTAGTGGCTTGATACGTCCCTGGGAGAATACATTTTGTGTAAACGTTGCCAATATCAAAGGAAATATCGTAGTCTGGCTTCTGACGGGGAACATGACAGCAGGTGGAAATAATACCGTTTCATTCTCATGCTACACAATCTAAACCAAATAACAGTTTCAATATATCATTTTCCTCGAGTTAATCACTGTTTCGGGGAGAAACACCGAAACACGTATCCTTAGACTAGGCTGATGTATGAAGTCTGATATTTCAATTTCTATGTACGATTATACTCCTTTCATTCCTCCGAACAATAAACAGTGTAAGACTCCCCGCAAGCCGAGATTAAAAAGAAAATTATAATTTCCATCCAATAACTACCAAACTACTGAATCATCTTCCTAGTAAATAAAACACTTTGAATTGGTACTCTCGGTATTGGAGGTATAGTCTCTCTTCAAGTCTTCACACATGCTCATTCTAGTTCTCCTCCAGTTCTCCAACTCCAAAGTACTCGTAATAATCCTCGTAAGATTATTATTACCAGGTTCTTTGCCGTTCTAGTGGTTTTGGTATTATTAGCGTGGTAGCTTCCTCCATAAACCTATACTCCTAAGCTATTACAGTATTCGTACACCACAAACACCATAAGGATTATTACGTAGATGAGTTTACCAAGCTAAGTATTGATTTCGACATGTCCATCCGTTCTATCCGTCCGTCTGTTTATTCAGTAAAACTGTAAGGAAACTTGATGGACTTCAAATTTTGTACATACGTATTTTGGATGCTGGAGACGCCCTACATAGTTTTTGGACCACATCGGTCAATGAATAAGGTCAAGGTCAGGTGTAAATATGTCATAAGATAATGTATAGCTTATTATAGCTCATTCAAAAGCTCTTGACCTCCTGATTGCAAAGTTTATAGCTATTGACCATTTCAGATCAGCTCTTGAGGCGGTAGGGATTTAACATTTCAAATACATTCTTAGCTACGTATTTAATACCGTTTAAAGGCTTTATTTACTAGAAATCATTTAAACAATAAGCCTAGTTAGGGAAATGTACCAACACAAAGAAATCTTTTGGGTGGCCTGGAGACATCATGTTATTCGCATTCCTTAGACTTGCACACCTCCAAGCCTGCAACTCTCCCAGACTCCATGTGAGTGTGAGTATCCGTGCGAACAAAAATGCAAACTGTAATGAATCCAGTACATTGCCTAATTCTCACCCACTTGTGAGTTTGGTGGCCTTAACGGTACCTCTCCAGTAGACTATTTTCTTTGAGTTTGGAGCCTAGTTAAAAACTCAAGTTGTTCCATCATTACCGCGATTACAACCCAAACCACGATAGTTTTTTGCATAGAGATGGAGGCTACTCTTTCTCATCATTTTCTTGAAGGGCTAGACTCAGGCTGTGAATTAAGACTCACTCCTTCCGATGGGAAAATATTGCGTGGGTTAGCGTAGTTCACCATCTGAAATATTAATGTGAGAACTGGACTTTCCACTACACCAAATATGAATCTAGCTAAAGTACAAAATTATTTAAAAATGTGTAGAAAGCATACGTGTACTATCTAGACTAGAAAATTAGTTTACACAAAACTTTCATCTAGTTTTTTTTCCTCTGGTACTATCACATTCCAAGGGAAAAAATTCTAGCGGAAATTTAATCCACCATGGGCTTCCCTCCACTACACAGGTAGACTCTAGGAGAAAGTGAAGGAGTGTATGATTCCCCAAGACAAAATGAGGATACTTGAGAAGGAATATGATGTCTAGAATGTACCTCATTTATTCACATAATCTCACACGGAAGCATAAAGTTGGCTTGAAGGTAAATGAGAAAAGTTGAGCGTCATTATCATCACTACAGTGTTCTCTTTACTGGAGCGGGATGAGATCGTCAAAAATATAGCTTGGAGCTGAAGAGCAATCTAAACACTTATGCAAAAAAAATTTAACAAATACCTGGTTCTCTCTTAGGCTCTTGTTCACCCGCATCTTCAAAGTCTAATGGTAACACTGAAATACAGTTTGTGCAAATCAAAGCGACAACATTTAACTCTTTGTATTCTCCAAAGATGAGATCATCAAGAAGAGGGTGATGGTGTAAGCTAACAAATAGAAATAGTTTTGTTGTCAATACCAGCCGCATCTTGTTCCTTGGAGGGAGAGAGGTGAACAATGACTGTAGAAACTATTTACGGGGGCTGGAGTGACTGGTCTACCAAAATACATAAACTTGTTAAGACTAAGTGGCTTCTTCCACACGAATTCTTTTATTTAACTCTAAAAACTAGAGACTTTAGAGGAAAAGAAGAAGTTCTTGGAGAAAGCATGCCTTAGAAAAGGAAAACCTTAGGGGAAATAATGAAGGATAAGTTTTCTCCTAGAGTAACTTCCCTCGCGCTAAATGCCCTTGGCTTTGTTACATTCGTATTTTGTGAAAACTCCCAAAAGTATAGACAATGGAACGAAGCATAGGCCCTTTGTCACCCCTGAAGCAGACACGGTCGTTTTAGCTCTTCTCGGAAGTATTATAATTGCTTTCTCCAGAAATTAAATAAGCCGGGAGAGAAAACAAGTCAGTGATTTGACTAAACTGCATTTGAGAGCATAAAGGGTTATAAAATTGTTTAAAGAAAATTATAAGCAACTAGGTACTTTCATAGGAGTTTGGGTGAAAGTGGAGAAAGTAAAAATTTTATATTCTGGCCACGCCTCAATATTCTCTGTATGGTTGTTTCTGCTCGATATTTAGAATCGCAAAATCTTTTGTACTTGAAGTGATTTCGCGTTTGCGAGCTCTTTGTCTAACGAAAAGTACCTACTTTACAGAGGAAATGGAGAGAAAGCAACAAGATACTTTTGCTCTTGTAAGAGGATCAAAGGGACATTAATGCTGACTCTGCGCGTGAATAAGACCATATTAAGAAGACATTATTAAACTCCCTTTTACAAACTGACGCAGACACACTTCCCTCAGAAGGAATAACTCGGACTGTAGAAAACACAACCCATTAGAATCTAAAATGTGAAAGTTTGGGTGAAAGTCAATTCAACACTGTCTCTCATTCTCTTTAACAACTTATGTCTCGTCTTGAACCAAAACTAACAACTTGCTCATTGCAAAGCCAAACAAACTTTTTAAGAGTTGAATTGGATTGGGAAATGGAAGTTAACTTGCATTCATTCCATTCTTCATGCCTTTTTCACTCGAAGGGAAAATAAATGCCCTTGTTTTGGGCAGAGATCCGTCATTGTCTAAAAAATGGATGATTTCGAGCCATGCCATGGTACAGTCTTCAGGTTGAAGAGCTTCAAGGTGCTCTTGGGCTAGAAATCTTTACTGCGTGAGCTGAATTCCTTTGGAGGAAACGCATTACTACCATATTGCTTTTCACTTGTGTACAAAAATAAGTTTCGCTTGAACAATCCAACAAAACCTGCTTTTCAACTGGATGAAAAGCCTACCATCTATTTTGTTCAGAGGGAATGCATTCTTTTCATTCGGTATAATGATTTGATGAAGGAGCCTAAAGCTGTGTGCGCTCAACCGTGATTTCGACACCTTTCCCGAGTACAACTAATTATGTGTGTTCTCTTTACAGAATGAAGCCAGGTGCTTCACGAGCCCCAAAACTGACGGAAACGAATGCTCGGACTGAGAGAGAAGTTGTCTACCCTTTTGGAGTTCAAAATGATTTAGGCCATGTCGTACTAACTCGCAACGCTAAGGTAACTTTCCCTTTCGGAATAAAAATTTGACATATTTTGAAACTATTTTTACTCTGTTTTACCCTTACGTATTTTATTTCATGGAGACTAATCTTTATTCCCTAATAAAATGATACTCTGTCAGAGTACATACGGCCCTTTTTTCATGACATCATTAATTTTTCAGTGGAAAATACACTTTTCTCGGTTAGATCAACTGCGTAGTTGTAACTTTCAACGTCGCAACTTTTCTCGTGAACGGAACACTAAGTTTCTACGAGCTCTTGACACCGTCATAAAAACGTATTGTCGAGGGCTTCATTTCATTTCCGTAAGAATTACACTCTGACGACATATTTCATACAGTTTTGAAAGGAGTAAAAGGAGCGAGAGTGTAACGAGCTATAATATTATAACTTCTATAAAAACATTTCCTTCTGAAGTGAAATAGTTGACCAGTATTTCAAATTGGCTTACACTTATGCTACCATGTCAACCCGCAAAAGCCATAACTGGTGAAATATTCAAGATGACCTGTTTCAACCATACTGACAAAAGAGATGAAGCATCTTAAACTTTTGGATTAGTAATAAATTATAAAACCTTTAATAGTCCTAATCTAAAAAGCTCCGATAACTATAGTTGTACAGTGACACGTCATGACACCCTTGTCACGTGTCACGTCTTGTCAAAATGTGCAACTAAAACCATGACATGTTAAAATGTCGCGCCAAGTCATGACATTTGAATGTAAAACTAATTCTCCTTTGCCATAATACATGAAATACCTCAAATGTGACAATCTCCATGATCTTTTTACGGCTAGAGGAACCAAATGCTGGGAAGATGGCACGAATTAGGGGACACCCACACGATTAATTTACTCCTCCGTGAAATTGATTACATCTAGGTATATTCTCACTTTTACTCTCAAAGGAGCACACACACCGTGTCATTCCAATTTACTTTCAATTTTACGCCAACTCTCATTTCAGTTCTCACTTTAACTTTTTTTCCACCCCATTCCCTCCAAGGGTAAAGTGTTTAAATCTCAATTCCATTCCAATATCCAAAAAAAATCATCATGAAGACTATTTCCAACCTCATATTTTCAGCTTTCTGTCATATCTTGAGATTTCACCCATCGTGGTTTTCTGTAGAGGTTTTCCTTACCCAAGTAGGCTCCCTTCATGCCGTAAGTTGATCCTTAAAGTCCTGGAGGAAAATACGTCCCTCCGTAAATTACAGCTCTTCTCATTAAAATCCCAATTTAGGGTTTTCCTCAAAAAAAAATCTCAAAGTTTTTCCTGGAGAAGATTCCAACCCAACTCCCAACATCAAATTAAATTCCTGGAGTAGGCTGCAAGTCGTAGGTGTATCAAAATAATTTGAGAGTTTTCCAATTTTGAAATTAGATTGAGGACAAGTGTGTTTTTCTAGAGTCCCCCAAAAAATGGTGGTATTTTGAGGTTCAAAACAATCATATCGGCTTCTCCTGGAGTTTCATAGTGGAAAACGCAATTGGAAAATATGATGAGGTACTTGAGTCCAAGTAGAGGATATTATTTATTTGGATGAATGACTAATAAGCTGATTCATTCGTGGAGGGATTTGCTCTCAAAAAAATAAATAAAATAACTAGAAAAATATCGAGAGAGAGCGTACATGCATTAGCCATAATTACCCTGGAGAGGAGCCCACTTAAAGAATATGGAGTTTTCTATATATTCTCAGTATCTATTAGTACAATATTTCTCAGGTTGGAAGTTAATTAGACGGTAATTGAAAAAAAAATTCGGATGTAGGATGCGGAATCCCTTTGAATAGAGTTTGATAGGGGATCTATCGTGAAAAAAATGAGCCTTGGCGGCACATCAGCTCCAACCTACCTCCAAACTAAAGGATGTTTTGAAAACCTAGCCTTCATCCTTTGGAGTAAAACGTGGGTTGGTAGTTGGTAGTTAGGCTTAGGATATTTCGTTCAACATGAAACTCCAAACTGATAAGTCATGCTGAGTATTTTTATAGGGAAATTTAGAAAGCTTTACCGTGATATATGGCATCTTGTGAAGAGTTTAAGACTTACATCTCATCACTCTCATCTATATACTTTCTGTGTAGATTTTGAGGGAGCGTAGGCTTTGTAGGCTCTTGGTTGATTGATACTGTAGATCACTCAGGAAGCAGTTGGTAGTTGACAATGATAAGGGAAAAATGAGCAGCAACTGTCGCACTCCACCACAATCACACCTTCCTCCAAAGAGTAGAGAACAAGCCATTTTATCAGTAGCATTTAACTGTCCATGTCAGCTTTTTCCTTCTGGATACACATGAGCTACTCCCTAGTAGGCTCGGCTTCTTACCTCAGATTTAAGATTCCTCCTTAGTGTCACCGTGTACCGTACCTGAGGCTTTGTAAACCTTTTAGACTCTCCCTAGCCTTTTGTTTTCGTAGTGATTTTTCTTCACGTGTGAATTAAGATTGTGAAATGACTTGCAAAAGTTTTCCCTCCTGGAGGAATCTAATAAACGTAAATGTACAACAAGACTGAAATTTCAATACTAGTGGTTTGGCTTTCTTTGCGTTCCTTACTCTGACATATTTTCTGTAGGCAGTTTGTCTCTGTCAATGGAGTTTATCGAAGGTGTGTACTTAGTGCTCTCATTATCCTCCCGCCAAGAGAAAGTAGGATGGCGTAGAAGATAAATGAAACTTTCCTCAAGACTGAAATCTCCTGGTTTTAAACTCACTTTCGAAATAGAGCAGTTCCAGAGACACTCTGTGGTTTTCCCTGCTGGTGGTTATCTTAATTGCGCGTGAGAGACGAATAAATTATGGAGTGCAGTGTGGAGCCCATCAGCCTACACTCCCGTAGATGGAAACCAGAGCATTGAGTATAATCTAATATGGTACGGCGTCATAAATACGTAACATTCGCTTCGCTACACTTTGTTTTTGCTTGGGCTTGTGAAACGTATGGAGAATATATCAGGTCAATTCCTATTTTCATCTGTGTCACTCACTCCAGAGGGAGAGAGAGAGAGGCTCGAGCAAACATGAAAAATTGTTTACGCAAGCTAGAGAAAATATTTGATTTGGCGAATCAAAATGCCTGCATATTTCATACGAAACTTGACGTGTATCATCATTTTGATGTCTTATCATTACACTAGGAACAGACAAGAATATCATTTTCAGTGACAGACCGAGTACGACGCATGAAACATGCAGGAGGCAGCCACAACTTATAACTTACACACATGACAGGCACGTTTTCCTCCAAGAAGAAAACACCAAACCTTTAAATATTCATAAGTCATTAGTAAAGGAAAAGGTGATGTCAAAATGGGATTACTTCTCTGAGAAACTATGCTACTGCTAATGCTTACACATTGCACAGTACCAAACCATATCATGTTTACCGAGTAAGATATCGTTAAGATATACTATATAGTCTCTAGGCAAATTATTCAGAGAAAATTATCTTAGTTTTAAATCTTCATGTATGCTTTTTGCTCTAGTCACAATTTTCTAGGAACGATATTTAAATCTGCCAGATGTAAACAGTTTATCGTCCCTAGTCAAATTATTTAAGGAAACAAACTTTAGTTTTCATGATGAGTTATGTTTATGTCAAAATTTCCTAGAGGCGATAAAACCTAGATTTGACTTTCCCATTTAAAGTGCCCGATGGTTTAATTTGGGGGAAAGGTGTCATGGGCTTGATGTCTCCGATATTCACAAAAATTGGTACACTAGTACAAATTTAACGTTTTACACAATCTGGTGACCACTAGGTGTCGCAAATGTCGCAATATTTAAAATCTAACTACATTTTTGTGCTAAGCTCGTCCTTTCACATCAGTCTGCCAATTTTCACGAAAATTTGAAAACGTCTAAATTTCCCGCCATTCACTAGATGGCGCTAGTTTCAAAAGGTGGATAGCTACACGTTTCCCTTAATTTTAACTAATGGACACTTTATGAATAGTTTCTGGTTGAAATATGAATGATAAATCTTCCTCGCTGATATTACCTTCCTGTTGGAATCGCCTATAAACAGTAAAACCCTTAAGCATTTTTTCACTCTAACAGAAACCCATTTTTAGTCAAATTCGTCAATCAAGCAAAATTCTAAATTTAACAATCACAATTCATTTTAACTTAGCTTATCTAGAACTAGAACTACACATGTATTATTCGTTTGACGAATATAATTCCCATTTTGAAATGTTCGTTCACATGATACGTCTTGAGCTTTTATAATTACGTACTAAGCTGCCATCCACCTCATCCCTCCAATCTTTCTCTGTCTAAAGTCATTGAGCTAGGTGAGTAAAATATTTACCTTTTCTTTAAAACTCCAACATTTCCAACGAGAACTGTTCCTGTCCGATGGAATAATTCTAACAGTGTAAATACATTTTTAGGAAATAAAAAACACATGAAAACATCACAAAGTAATCCTTTAGATTAGACGAATGTAAAGATTAGTTTCTTTCTCAAGAAGGGAAAATACATGATTCATCTTTTGAGTTTTGAGATACACATTTTGCTCGTCTCATTTTTATGCTATTATACAGATCAAAATATTTATTATTCATCTTTTCTTAAAAAGGAAAACTTGTTTTTGCTCAATTCAACTGGAGAATTTAGGGGATCCATGTCCTTCCTCCGTTCTCTTTGAATGGTAGGCTAGGGAATACGTTTTAAAGGAAAGCTTGATGGTTCCCAGTAAAAAAAAACAATTGTAAATATGAGTAGCGCGAAAGTCATAGGATTCTCATAGGAGACGTAAGAACACACCAGCATAACATAACTCATTTCCGGTGTGTAAACATTCGCTAAGAAAAAGATTGTAGAGAGCGTCAGTGTTGGCTTAAAAGTCAAAAGTCTTTTTCCTTTTGATATGGCGTATGAAGTAGGCTCATATTTTCTTTGATACATTCTACTCCACTGTATGGAGGGAATCATGTATCATACTTTTCACTGTATGTCATTTAGATAAAGAGGGAGAGAATGAATTGTGAAATTGGCCAACAGCTCGAGTTTTCTGTGGAAGGTATTATTACTCTTACCCTCCTCCGGTATTCCAGGCGGGAGGAAACGTGAACTGTGTGAGAAAACTGGAAATACATTTTTTTAGGTAGGCTTCAGTCTAGTTGGTCTGCTGTAGGAACGGATTTTACAGAGTAAATATTACGTTTCACATTGGAAGCCCGGAAGGTTTCAAGTGTGTGAAATGTGTGAGCGAAAGTCTAGCTTGGGAAGGTGGTGTGGTCCACTTCATACTTCCTTCCAAGGAGTTTACGAGGGTAATCATATTGTGGGCAAAAATAGAGAGAAATGGAAAGACCAAGTACTATTATTACCAACTCCTTCAGGCTTTACTTCTTCAGTAGTTTCTCCTTCAACTCTGGCTCAGCCAACAGCTCTAGCTTCGCTGGAAACCAGCGTGCAGAGAACTAAAGGAAACTTTTGTTTCGTTGCATTGACTGGGGAACATAGTGGAAGTGTTTCTATAACAAAAAGTGTTTCACTTTCCCCCTTAAAGTTTCTTTAGATTGGGTACAAGCAGGGCCTTTTTGGAGATGGCCTGTCTAAACTCTCAACGAGTGAATAGGCTGTTACACTGAATGTGTGTGGTCAACCGTGATGACATTGCATAGACTTAGCTTTCACTCTCTCTCTGGAGATGTTAGACCCATGGCGTAAAAGCATTGTTGATCGGTAGAACATTCTCAATCCGCTTAGCCTACTCTTGGTCTAGCTCATAATCAGACTGAAAGTTCGTTGTGATGTGGATCGTTTACGGAACACTTTCATTCAGAGATATTCTTTCCAAGTGGGGAACGTTCGGAGAAAGTGGGTAATAAAAGAATGTGTTCATGTACATGGTGCACGAAACGCTCCATCTCAATTAGCCCCGAGGCACGTTGAACTCTTAAAATACTAATGGAAATGAACAAATGTCCTAAGTAATCGTAAGTAATGGTTTCCTCCAAATATTTAATTCATTAATAAATTGTAAAAGAGAAAGGGAAGCTATGTTCAACCTAAAAGGTTTAAATCGATAGTAAAGAAAAACAAGCCAATCAAATTTTGCTTGTAGTTTCCCCTCAAGAAAAAGAGAAACACTTGGAATTAAATGCTAAGAATACTTATGGGGGTAATTTTAGCCTAATTCAAAGGTTAAGGACGGTTCTACAGTTAAAAATATCGTTGATGAACAGGAAAAAAATAAGAAACGAATTGGTTTTAATTGAAAGAGCTCAAAATCGTTTCTTCCTTTGATGGGCATTATGCTCGATATGATAAAGGGGGAATGGCTTCAGAAGACAAGATAGGTTCATTGAATGAGCTTGATTGCAAGTCATAAACCAAGTGGGAAGAAAGAAGGAGTACGTTGGGACTTGGGAGATTGAGAGGTGACTTGAGACCGGATTATTTGTGTTCACGAGATAACGATTTACACTGAAAGTTACAGGGAGGCTCAGTTGATCTTAATAAAATGCATTTTAAGCTGTACACCATGCATTAAAGGAGAGTTCATGACACATCAAAGCGTACATATTCATATAAAGTTTAGCTGGGTTGCTTATCAGTAGGAAAAGCCTGGGGAGTGTAAACATATGTGGAAGAGGAGATTCGGGGAGCTATTTGTAGAAACATAATTTCCGGGGAAAATATTTTTGCATGGTTGCTAATGTAAGGATACAAACATGGCAAATTGAAATAATAGACTACCACACAAATCGTGAAATGGCGAGTGGGAAAGAAAGAGAGAGATGTGAAAGGAGGAAAGAAGCTTTCCATAAACTCTTCCAACTTTGCGTACACACTCATGCAAAATAGTATTGTTTGGTGGAGGGAATGTAAATAGAGAGAGAAAGTGGGAGAGAAAGAAAGAATAAAACATTTGGGATTGTATACCACGGAAGGAATCCTAGTCTGTGACTGATACTGGAGATTATTCTGTTCTGTTGTATTGTGCAGAGCTCTCGAGAGGATGGTCGTGGGGATGGCTGCCCAGGGCCTCCAGGAACACCAGTGTACGTACAAACGCCCGGAGCCCCTACAAACTTCCCTTCAGCTAGAACACTGGCATCTGGTTTGGACTACGGTGCTACGGATTTTAGTCTTGTTTCACCCACCGTCAATGCTGGAGCTGAGGAACAGGCAGAAGCTAGTCTGACGAGACTACCTTCACCCACCACAAACCTGGCGACCAGCCCAGGCACACTTCCTCCTGCTTTTGGAGTAGCCACTGGATCTTGTGACAAGATTAAGTCTCCCAGGTCGGTCACACCGCCACCGCCGTTACCACCCTTATCTCCTTGTCTACCTTCGGCACCACCAGAGCCTGAGTTACTCTCCCCTAGAGTTCTTACCGCTTCCGTCTCACATCTATCCCTGCAGTCCAGTAGACATAACAGGTAATAACTATGCAATGCATTTTACCTAAGCTCTAATCGCTTTTCTCCAGCAACCCCCCCCCCAAAAAAAGTGTAACACTCAAGAAGTATTCTTACCTTGGCGTGTAATACTCCTGCTCATACCCTTTACCCTTGTTTGGAAACAGTCTTAAGCTCTTTATTCAGAATACACTAAATTTTTTCGTGGTAGCGTTAGCCCAGTGTAAGCAAATTCCAGTATCTCTAGTCCCTATATCCCTTCCTAACCTTAAAATTCTCAAATTCTCTTTTCACTCTCTCAAATTAATGCTGAGTTTTGATTTTTAGCAAGAGAGAATTACTTGATCTCTTCCAGCTTAAATTTTAGGGAACAATGCCATCCTCTCCCTACTTTCAGTTTAGACAAGGAGCCATGATTACATTTTGCTGACGACTCCCATTTACAGCTCGTGTCAATGAGTCTAGTCGAGTGTTTGCTCTAGAACAATTTTCCTCGGTGGAGTTGTGACTTTAGAGTTTTGCTTGATAAGGCAGGAAGATTCTTTTCAAACTACTTGAATTTCTTATCATCACGTGCTGACTCTGAATCGGGACTGAAATACCTGTGAAAAAACTTAAAAAAGTAGAAGCATTCTAGATACAGGTTCAGCTCAGTTTGCTTCCCGTTGAATTCAACCAGCTGGAAATTTCCAGGATGAAAGCCTTCCAAGCCTTGAAAGCTTATTTTTGCATATAGCGAAATTTACGCTTAATTATGTGCTTGCATTGCATGTCAGCAGTCTATTGAAGGAGACGAAGGTAAAATAAAATGTTTTGAAATAGGTCGATGCTAACTTTAGCTTGATGGTGTTAAGTACATGGAGAAAGTGGAGAAAGTACGCAGGGCTGAACATTCGAGATCAGTCTCTTTGCCCACTTTACACTCTGAATTCCAGCGATAGAAGAAGAGTTATGTATTCTGCAGTAAAACAAGTTTGTCATGGAGTCTACAAGTCAACTTAGTTTTCCTGGGAATTTTGAATACGCAAAACAAAGCTGGAGAAGCATTCTTGATCATTTTCTTTGAATAAAATGTAGCTAATTAAAAAGGAAAATATGTAAGGATTTTAAAGGATTGGGGATGCTTAAGCACATTCCTTAACTCAAGTCTAGGGACAAGATTCCAGCGAGATTTCACTAGTCACATTCAGAAATGTATATATGAATGCAAAGAGCACATTCCTCCAAACCGTGTCAAGTTTAAGATGTAACAATTAGGCAGCATAATGCATAATTAAAGTGAAGAAATATGAGTCTCACCCTCCAAGAGGGTAGTATTGGAGGGGGTTCACAAGAACTACTATGATCTCTTTTGGAGATGAGCTGATGCAAAATAAATAGGGAGACATCAAACTGCGCCTTTACGACTTAGTCATGATGATCTTACGGTGGAGAGACTCATAATCCACAAAAATTGTTTCCTGAGTATCCAACTCAAGGAAGACACTGGCTTTATAAAGCCCACAAGAGTTTTGGCAGAGGAGGACTCGTTAAAGCTTAGCTAGAGTGCTCGTTTTTTTAGGGACAAACTAGGTCACATTTAGTTTTGTTTCAGGTGAGTACATATAAGCTCCACAACCTAGTACCTGCGAACATTTAACAACCTCGGGGGTAGTAATTCTTGTAATCTAGGTTGGAAGCTGGTTATAGCGATCAAACAAGCAGTAAAGCAAAATTTCTCTAGGGAGTACAAACCACCACAAAATTTTACACTGCGAATTTTTTTTTTCAATTTTCCAGCTAAATGAAAAATGATGAATAAGCGTAACAGTTGAAAGGATCCAGTGTTTGCTTTTTTCTGCTAGATTGAAGATCACTTTGAATTTTAGAGTTTTTCAGTTATGTCCTGATTGTGTTTTTGATTTTAAAAAGTGTAATGAAATGATACACTTTCTCTTGTAGAGAAAGCATGGGGAACGTATTGTACATGGCCTCAGAGGAAAGTGCACCTTGTCTACACTTTGGTTAGGGTAATGTGTTCGTGGTTTGGTTTACTTCCCCTAATGCATTCAATGAAAACTTGGAAACTTGTCCCTAGAAAAAAAATGCTTAAAAGGGGAAAAATTCATTCATCTGAAAGAAAGTACACTTTCCCTCCGTCAATATATTAAACAGGTTAATGTGGTAAACGCGTCTTTAGTGGCGAGAGCAACTTGTTTTTGGTCTAGGAAACCATTATAGGAAAACCTCAGCCGTGACAACAATTTCCGTATGAAAAGTGTTTGTACTTTGTTGTAGCTTGAGTCAAGCTAGTTTGGAAAAGAGTACTTCACAATAGACGCTTTCCCTGTAAAGGCTTAATACATATTCTATAGGTTTGGCGAGTTGTCAACTTGGCAAATTTCAGAAGTTTTACCCTAAGATCTAACCATGGCAAAAAATATTCAAAAACTGTTAATTTGGCAAACAGAATGAAAGAATTATAAAATTCTAGGTAGCACAATGTATTGTCAAAATATTCACAGGGGCAAATTTTGCTATTTTATGAGGGTTTTTTGGAAAAATCAGTCTACCAACTTCAGAATTTGATTGAATTTGGATGATTTCAACTACTTGCCATTAAGAAAAATCAAAGACTTTAATTAGCCGTTCTGAAAATTCCTCAATATGTTTACCATCCCGAGAATTGATTTTTGCCACATGAAGTATTTGCCAAACCCTAAAAACTTTTCTAAAAGAAACAAGGGTATACACTTGTTTGTTTCTAGGAAACTAGTAAATTCCCGGATTTTTTTAATACTCTCGCATTCCTCGTCCCAATCAATTCAAATAAGCCAACTCTGGAGTCTGGAGAGAAAACATGCGTTCGTTGTGGCTGCTACCATGTGTCTTCCCTAGTAAGCAGAATAGGTCCTCGTTTCGCTAAGCTTCGTTCCAAGTCAACATCAGCAAGAATGAATAAGATGCAAAAAAACGCAGTTTTTCGTTTAGTGTTCTGTCTTGCAATTTTAGGATATGGTTGTTTGTCAAGTCTATAAAAAGTGATACAAGAACTTAACGGTTTGGCTAAAGAGGCTACGCCTTTTTAAGACTGTCAAGGAGCAACCCATCCATTTGAAATATATTTGCACTGCCCCATTCACCAGAATGGATCACCTCTATTCATGTTTTTGTGTAGAGTGTCCTGAGCAAGGTGGATTTGGATCATAAGCTGTAAACTACAAACTAATATTTGTTCCAGAACTCATCTCATTGCCAACAAATAAATTCTCCTGTAGAAGTTTTACAAATATTCTAGGATGAAATACAAACTACTCATTGCTTTTCTACTAAAGGTTTTACCTCTTCTCATTTGAGAATGGCTCCAGCTTTCGTATATGTACTTAACCATGGAAGAGTCTGACAGGAGGGTAAGCTCCTGGAAAGACATTTCACCAGAGTGAGATTCTACTTTTTTGAGCATCTTTAAAATGCTCCTTTTCAAAGACACTTTTTCTCAATGTAGCATAGCATAAAAAGAAAGTTATTACTTTCCCCCTGCTATTTGCAAGCTGCTGTGAAAATTTTAGAGAGAGGTAATGACAACCTAAGAAAAGTACAGGAAAACCAGATGCACTTTTCTTCAAGGCAATTGCATCTATTGCAACTAGTGTCTAAAGTAGAAACCCATAGAAAATACGTAAGGATTAGTACCCTCCATGATAAGACTACGTAGGTAGTAACAAATAATTGTACCAGCCTCAGCAATTTATAGAGGTTGGTGGTATCCACCCAAGGGAAAGTAATGTATCACTAGTGAAACTAGAACAAAACAGCATCCTTGCCAGTACATCCTAAAAGTTAGCTTCCTTGTAAAACCCACTGTCTCAGCATATTCTTCTAAAATACTTTAGAGCTTGTCTCGTTTACAAAGTAATTTAGCCTATACGCTCATGTTCGTCTGCTTAAATCCTCGAAAGGGAGTAAAACACGAAGAGGAACAGGTAAGACTACAATACTCATCTCTTCTTCGGGAGTAAGTACAACAACAACCTCACCCAATCACAATGATCTCTTGCGCCTAGAGAAGATTTCAAATTTCCAAGCCTAGTCTTTCAATTTGCTTCGCAAACTTTGAATTTATTTTTAGAGTAATTTTAGTCAATAGTTTAAGCTAAGATTTAGAATTTAGAGCTGATGCTTTAATGTAGTTACGGTCTTAGCATAAGCCGCTCTATGGGATAGTTCTACTTGCAGTCTCATGTCAATTTTAACTTTTATTAAGTGCCCATTGGTTAAAGTTGAGGAAAAGGTGTCCCTGGATTGATCTCTCCGATTTTCAGGAAAATTGGCACGCTGGCACAGTTTGATGTGGTGGTTCAACGAAAATTCTGTAGCTATTCACTTTTTAAACCTAGCGCCATCTGGTGGGGAGTAGGTGATGCTAGTGTCAGAATGTTTGAAATTTAACTACATGTTTGTGTTTATCTCTTTCCTCTTGCATCAGTGTGCCAATTTTAATGAAAATTGGACGACTTTTAAATTTGCCGCCATTCACCAGATGGCGCTAGATAAAAAAATGGATAGCTACAGAATTTCTGGTGAATTAGCAAATCAAACTGTGCCAGTCTGTCAATTTCCATGAAAATCGGAGAGATCAAGCCAGGGACACCTTTCCCTCAACTTTAACCAACGGGCACTTTACTTTTCAATGACTCAGTAGCGTCTGTCGGAGTTGTGGAACTGTAAAATAAGTTAAATTGTGTCTAGACATGAACTTCTATTATCTTGGAGGAACTATGAGAAGCTTAATGGGCAACACTACTTATATTTAAGCGACACTGCTAAAACATCTCGAAATAAGAATAATTATGCTTAAATTTTCATTTTTTTATTCTTTCTGTAGATTCCATTCAGGCAGTTATGCATTTCATCGGTAAGCCTACTGTTTTTGAAAACATTTTTTTTTGTTGTGCGATGCGATATATTCACACAGAAAAGAACCACACGCACATATTCGAAAAACAGAAGAGGACATATTTTTTGCGAGCCACATTCTATTTGAGAAGGAAGTGTGTAAATTCTTTGCTTATTTTGTTCATTCCATATACCTCCTTGTTCAGGTGGATGAAGAAGGATCAGTCAAATACGTTAACGTAATTTTGCATTTTTCAATCTCAATTTTAGTGGAGAAAGTTGCGTAAGTTTAGACTGAAACTAACTTCAAGTTTATTGGAGTGGTTCGACCATGGCTTCATTTTCATTGATTTAATTTTTCTTCAATGAACTTTTAAATTTTGTTCAAAATCCTTTGAATTGTTTCTGTCCGAAAGGTCCCTTAAAGAGCCTATAGCTCATCTCCCCTATAACGACTATGCTTATAACGTGTGCGTCCTATAATGGACATTTTTTATTATGGACAATTTTTGTGTTTATTGAAATTTCGAAAGTCTGTTATAGCGGAGGTGGACTATACAAGCTGGGAAAATTTAAAGCCAAACATTTGAACCACTCTAATACATTATTGGGAAATGTTTTCCTGGTTGAGCTTCCGCTAACATTGGTTTAGTCCAACCGATTATTTTGGATGACACGGTGTAATTACTGTACCTTGACATTTGTTGCATTTGCCTACCCTTAGCCTAAAAGTCGCATGTTTTTCGAATGTAATCGATCAAATGAGTAGTATAGAATGTAGACTGTAGATTGTAGTTTGTAGTGCGATGCGAATTTTGCATTAAACGTAACCATTTACATGCTAGCTGGATGTACGATGGTACATCAAAATGCCCTAAATTTGCAGTATTGATGTAGCTTAATTAAAGTATTCTTGTCTAGTATATAAGTAATCAAAGAGAACTGGCCATATGCCTTCCGTTCCTCCCAAGTTTGATGCATGTGGTTGGTTTGGTTCGGCCCATGTACTCTGGTCTACAAAAGAACTGCAAGACAATTATTAGTATCATTCCAACTTAACTGGGGCTCAGCAAGCCTTGACAAGAAAACCCATCCCGTCCCATTTCCACTCTAATTGTTATGTATGCAAAGAGAAAGCAGGCAAAAAAACGTAGCCCAAAAATAGCGTAAATAAAAACTCCCATCCCTGCATGCTCACTCCACCATAAAAATTCCTTACGTTTTTGCGTTCTCCCCAAATATTAAAAATAATGAGAGGCTGGAGGTTTCACTGGGAAAGTCTTACCTAGACTAGCCAATCTAGTGTCTCAAGTATGAGTCTTTCGAGTAGAAATTGGATTAGAGTTTCACCTGAATAAAAACTATCGTCATTAATTTCATTACCCATAACTTGATAATGTATCATGTAATGTCATTA
>JAANSQ010000618.1:0-20991 GCA_036850885.1 Lepidocyrtinus dapeste | reverse complement strand
TCAAAAACTGAAAATCCGCTTATTGTTATATCGGGTTTCATGATTTCTGTTTAGTTAGTGCTGTAAATTGATTAAAAGTTTTGCCTTAACAATTTTTTCTTGCCTTTGGATAAAATGTTTAATGAAGTAGAAGTAAGACGCTTTTTCTTTCTTGTTTTTCAAGTAGAATAATAATTGGTGAATTATTTAATATTATAATAAAGATAACAATAGTTGATAATGGGCTCTTTTTTCCTTTTTGCTGGTGGTGGTTGTGTATTCTTGTTGTTCTTCAGTAATTAACAATTTTTTTCATTCCGGATCTTGTAAAGTAGTAGTAGTAGTGTTCTTGTGAAAATTAATATTACGATTTTGTATCTGTTTTTTTTATTCAAATACACTAGTTATCACCGCCCTCTGTCGCTTCCTCTCCGTCATTTTGGGTGTCGCTCGTCCAAAGCGTCAAGTTGTCGCGGAGGAGCTATTATTTCAAGCAAAAAAATTACGTAACTTAGTATTTCCATTACGGGCATTATTAACTTCTCAGATGATGTAGGGATCATACCTGCATGATGAGGGTCGAGTCTTTGTAGGAATCCTCATTGAGGGTGTCCAACTCTGCTATCGCCTCATCGAAGGCCTGTTCAAAATTCATGTTATTTATGTAAATGTTCAGTACTGAATAAGTGCCAACATTTAATAGAATAGAGTGAGCAACAATGTTACCATTGTCGAAATGACCACACACAGCACACAAAAGAGAAGTTAGCTTCATATCTGGATAATTTGTGTTAATGTAACATTTGACATGGAATTATTCACACAAATGCGTGTTATAGGTAGCAACGAATAAGGGCAAACAGTTAAACTCAAAGAGAGAAGTTAAAGACACACTACATATTTCTTCTTCCTTCCTATTCCCATTACACGACTTACTTGCTTGGCAAGATGACAAGCCCGATCAGGACTGGACAATATTTCATAGTAAAAAACGGAGAAATTCAAAGCAAGGCCTAAACGAATGGGGTGAGTCGGTTGCATCTTTGATTTCGCTATGTCGAATGCTTCTTGATAAGCTTTTTGACTATCCTCTACTACAGCTTAAAAATAAACAAAATTTTCATGTTTTCCTCGGAATGTATTACATTTGAAAAAAATTAGGGAATTGGGGGAAAGGACCGAACCATTAACTAAATGAACTCTTCCATTTCCAATTCAATTTTATCAATCTGTTTTTGATGATTGCCTAAACTGCGGCATTGGCAATGGCAATGAGGTCAGGCCCGTAAAAAATGCCAAAGTGCTACAATCTACAATACTTTCGCTTTTTAAAAAGATACGGATGAGACAATAAAAAATTTTGACTTCTCGTTTCGTTTTATGTGCATGGTCACCAACAACAGCAGCATTGCTGCAGACAGGCGTAGTAGCCTGAGCTCTAGTCTGAGCATTTTTTACCTGTTTGGCAAGTTGACAAGCCTTTTCGGGAGAATTAAGAATTTCATAGTAGAAAACGGAAAAGTTGAGAGCAAGACCAAGACGGATTGGATGTGTTGGTGCCATTTTATTTTTACTGATTTCAAATGCTTCTTGGTAAGCTTTCTGACTGTCCTCAACTACGGCTAAATGAGTAAGTTTTCGTAAGATCTCAATATCTTTCATGAGTTTGCCATTAAGGCAGACCAAATTTTGATGAAAGACTCATCATCAGTTCAATGCTTCAAGTCAATTAAGATAGGATACTATAAAAATTAACGGAGAAGCTAAAGTGAATTAGAGGGGCCCACTTACTATTTCTATTCTCTCCGGTGGCAACTTCAGCGAGGTAACGGTAGTAGTCACCCTTCATCTTCAAGTAGAATACTTTGGATTCTGCGTTAGACGCCTTAGGGATGAGGAACTTGTCCAGTAGGTTCTACAAAAAGGAAGAAAGATACAAGCTTAGCAAAAACACTCTTTGTAAATACTGGTCCACTATTTGTTTTTGGGAGTAAATGTTGAATTTTTGGATTGAAAATGTGCACTTACTAAAACCTCATAACAAATCTCCCTAAGTTCGGTCTCGACCTTTTCCCTATACTCCCTTGCCATTTGTTGTTTGCGCTCTGACCCTTCAGTTTTTTGTTCAATGGATGAGATGACCCTCCAACTGGACCGCCTAGCCCCGACAACATTCTTGTACGCAACAGACAACAGGTTCCGCTCTTCATTCGACAGCTCGACCCCAGTCTCAGTGACGCTCTTCATTGCAGCTGCCATGTCATCATATCTTTCTGCTTGTTCAGCCAACTTGGCGCGTTGGACCAGTTCTTCCTTGTCTACTGCCATTTTTGAAATCTGTGCTTGGTGTGGAAGGGGTCGACTCGACAAAGTTGTGTGAAATAAGTTAGGTTAAATTGTTGCAGCAGTGCTACTTCCTTCCCGCACTACTACTTCCGCTCGTATTCTTGAGTGACTTCAATGATTTTCTGCTGGAACAAGGTAAGAAACCAAAATCTCACGTTATTATTTATTACCAATTCAAATCACCTCATTCCATACACGCTAATCCTATTTGCACTGATCCTGCAAGTTTCTATGACGCTGCTATTTCTACATGACGTTGCTTTGTACTGTAAACTAATAACTACTATTGTTTCGCTTGCTTTACGGTTATTTGTAATAGCCGCTGCTTTGATAATAATACGCAGTTACGCAATAGCTGATTCAAGGCTTTGTCACATAGGAAATCCTATCAATACGTTCAATTCATCCACTCATCACAATTAGGCTAACAATACAAGGTCATTTTTTCTTTTCTGTACACATTCGCAGTGCATTTTGTACAACAAAAAATCTCAACGTTCTGTATTTTCAAGATTTAAAAACTGCTACTGCCATATTAATGTCCTATATCACAGACTTGGTTTATTTGACAATTAATTCTGATCCTAACTCAAATGAGATTGCAAACTATTAAAACTATCATAAACAGCCCACTATTATATGTCAGCTGGTAATTTGATTAAATTTTGCCACGGCCTAAACCAAAATCATTTTCTCGGTAGGTCCCGCACATTGCAAAAGAAATTAATAGTAAAACCATTTGAAGGAACTATAATCAAAAGAGGTAGTGATAACCCACAAACAGCAAACGCATGGTAGAAACCGTCACTAAATTTGCACTCAAATGAATTCCGTTACTTAAAAGTTGACTAGATTTCCACAAGATTTTAAAACCTAAATTGGTTGACTTTGGATCAATCGTAGTTTTCGGGGGAATACAACAGATGTTTTAGTAATTTATTATAGTTATAAGTCGACCACACCTTTGATTGTACAAAAAATTAACATTTTTTCATATTCTGCGCAATAATCTTCCCTATGCGTTACAACACCACAATTAAAATCGCGTTCAATCACCCGGCGCAGCAGAGCAGTGAAAAAATAGAATACACTACGTGTTCACCTACCTACGCAAAATCAGTTTTTAATACTGTTTAGTCAGTTTTTGAAATTAAACAATTAAAATGAGAATTATTACTTACACTTTTACGTTAAATTGAATACTTAATGAATAAAAAAGCTTTAATCGCGAGCTTACATTGTATAAATGACGATGGTTTTTATGCTAAATGAAGTGTGTGTATCTTGTGAGTAGCACGATGGTTTAGAGCTAGCAAGACCCGAGCAAGTTAAAAATGGCGTCTTACTTCCCCCAGATACACACTCGTGTACATTCTCATGTTAGATACCGTACGTTACTCGGGTACATTGACGGGATATCGGGCGTATATTATATTTTCCCAGTTTGAAGCAGGTATGAATCTTTCTAAAATGTATAAGTATAGGGTTTATATACAGGGTGCGCTGCTATATAGGTAGGTAAAATTGTGTTAGTCATCTCATGAGCAATAGAGCAATAGTCAGTGCAGTAGTACTAGTGCCACATACTTTATAGATACGTATTACGTAAGCGTCGTATGTTGAAGCCGAGAAGTGATAGTGATAGTGATGATAGAGTTGAGCGTATTTTTTTCGCCTACGTTCCTGAGCCATAGAAAACAAACTAGAATGCCTGAAGAATCTGATGATGATGATGTGATTAGCGTAGCAAAAGAGAATTGTGTATTATTGCGTAAAACTGCTTATGTATTTTACGATTCTTTCTTTTATTCAGTTCACTCACTCCCCGGTTGGTCTCTGCTTTTTGTGTGCAGTCAGTGCTGTGGTGTATGGAGGAGTATGGAGTTAGCCGTCCGTTTTTTGTGCATGGATACTGGCAAGGAAAGCATCAAAAGTGACATCTCATGTAAAACATTAACCCTTTCGCCGCTTTAACAAGTAAGCAAAACTATAAAGGTATTGATTCTATTTTGGGGGGAAAACATGGAATATCTCAGGAGTTAATTTAGTTCATGTCATCACGAGACATTCGGTTAGCTGGAGAATGTAAGCCCACCTGGTGAAATTTCATCTGACTCTCTTCTTTGAGTGTCCTACTGACGCGGCATGTTAAAGTTGAAGGGGTGCTGGCTTGACTTGACTGATCATCATGCAGTGGAACATTCATGATTTAATTAAACTGCAATTAATGCATGGGAAACAGCAGATGCTATCCTAACAAATGTTATTGATCGTTAGTTTTTTGGCACAAAATGTACTAAAATTTGCCATGAATGAAACATCAGCAAAGGAGCAATACTTATCTCTCTAGTCTCTCTGCAGCCTCCTCTTTACCTCTTTCATTCTTTCAGTAAAAAAGTTTCAAGCATCTCTATGAGCAGATGCAGAAAGAACCCTTCTTCTCCACTGCTGTGCTACTATGAAACTACTCAACTTTCCTCACGAGTATTACTCACCAGAATCATCATCATCATGATTACCATCACCACTCCAGGATACTTTATGTCACAGACAGATAGGATTTTGCTCAAATTCGCACTGTTAGAGAAACTCAGTCTGAAACGGGTACATAAAACCAAACAGTAAGCTCAAGCTCTTTGAGCGAGTTAATCATTTTGCAATGGTTCAATGATGATTACCAATGGCAGGATTCATGATGCTAATAATGACTATGACTAGTTGAGGAAGAGTCGTTTATGATGATATGCAATTTTAATCCACTGATGATTCATAACTAAGATTCCCTTGCACTTGTTACTTCTAAACATGCTCTCCACGTTCTTGTACAATCTCTCTCCCTCTATTCTACATTATTATGCATTTCCTCTACCAGATTTCCTGTGAAGAAACTAGTGATCGAATCGAGATCTTAGGTACTCATCCTGAGCAAAATTATAACGCCTGAGCGAAGCTTTGAAAATAATTCCAAGGAAAGGTGTAATTATAGGAATTGGGCAAGTTGCAATGCAATAGTCTCTGGTATGCTTGTATTGATGGGACTCGAGAGCTGAGTTGTTGAGCATATTGAAGTAAAAAAGAAGCCACGGGGAAAACCGTTTCCTTTCATGACCCGACCTTATTTTAACCCTAGTACTCTATTGGGAAAAAACACTCGAAATCGTGATCCCTCAAGTAAAAATATTGCTTTTCGAGAATATTATCTAAAATGATGAGAACTGATTGGAGGGCTTCACCGAAAGGTAAATGGTAAATTATTTGCGATGTTGGTTGCTGTCTGGTTTGTTTCTCCCTATAGTTTCGTTCCGTTTCCTTCCTTCCTCATCTGTCAGCTAGACAGAGAAATAGAGCAGGAAGGAAGGAAGAAAGTGAGCTGTATGGTATTTTCTGATTTTATCAAAGGCGAAGAGGAAGCATGTTCTTGATGTTCTGCCTCTTTGCCTATATCTTTAGAAGCCTTAGGTACTTTCTCCCTATCTCAAATTTGATTTGCAGTCTATCGCTCTTTTGAAAATTGTACCTTTGTTTATTTGAAAAGCTGGGAGTAATAAGCATGCATATTATGTACGTTTACCTACTATGGCATACTTTCTAAATTAATGAAGAGATAAAAAGTTTCGTTCACAATCTTTCGATTTCATCTGAGATTGAAATGAATTTATTTGCCCGCACCTAATTAACATATCTTTTTTCTAGAATACTTTCTTTTAAAAAAGTGGAGAGAAATTGATAGAGATGGACTCTGATATGATGATGATGACAAGCGGCTGCGGGAATATTTTTTTTATCAAATTAACCATTCATTATTAATTAGGTTAAAAAGGCCTAGTGCACTCTGAAGCGTTTCGGGTTGTAAATAATTGCTTTATTTTTGGTATATTATGATATTTTACTATTTATGCTTCCTAGGTTCGTTCCTACTTGCGTGTACGCTCTTGATCAACTTATTGATGAGTAATTTGAGTGATGGAAAGGAACGAGTGTACTACGTCACCAGAGTTTGAATGGAAACTTTTCTGAAAGGATGTTTTTAGGAGTTTTTTCTATTACATGCACACCTACTCGGGACATATAGCACAGCGGAAGTTGCTCATCATTGATATTTAGCTCCTTCCGGAGAGGAAAACTAACAAGAAAATGGTCATTTTTGGTGAATTAGTTGATTAGACGAAGTTTCTAGTTTCTGGACCCTTCTGGTTACGTACGGGGAAGTAGAGAATTTTTCATCCATTAGCATGACTTGTTATGAAGTCAGTTTCTCTTAGAAAGCTCTGTGCCCAATTTTCGGGGGGATTTGAGACGATACCATTACCCAGGCTAAAAAATACATGCGTCATCAACATGCATACAATACAAACAGGTTTCTAGTGGGTGGATTGGTGTAAATTCCAGGAACCTCAAAGTTACTTTTGTCATTTGTCACTTAATTAATTTTGAATTTTTAAAGCAATGACTAGAAGTTGGACAAACTGCAGCTGCTACCTGGCAGAGTTCTAATTAAGCAAAAACGTTGCATTCTCTTTTGTTCATTGAATCATTTCGCTATATAGGAATTTTGATTCCGACCTTGCACACTGTAGGTACTGTATTTGAACACGTATTGCTCACTACGACGTAATTAATTCGCTTGACGTAAATACGTATTGTCCACATTTCACGAAGGATTTGTTAATCGCTCTCTTGAGATTAATATAACATACTCTATAATTTTATGCTATATGCAAGTACATACTTAGTTCGATAGTCCAGCACGATTGCAAAAAATTTTCTCATTTCATGTTTGCACCTACTAACGTGTATATTGGTTAGAGCATAAGCATATTAAATAAAATTTATTTAAAGCTTATAAATTGCATCTACATTATCTTCATTAATGCCCCATTACCTTGATTCACGTATAGTAAAGTTCACACCCGTTAAGGTATTTGTTATTTACCTCGATAAAGTGATGACTGAACAGCCATAAAATAAGGAATTGAGCGCAATAGATCAAACGTGCCAAAATAGTGAAATGTTCAGCAATTTCTCTTCCTCTTGAATATAATGGTAATTTATGGTGTTCACACTATAAAATTGAAGTGACGATTTAACAGATGCCATCTATTATTACAGCAAGGCTATTACTTAGGTCATGTTCCTCTTTTAAAAATGCGTCTCTATTTACGGCCAACTCACTGGTAAAAAATCTCACAACTCATGGTGGATGAGCCATCATCAAATAAATGATGTCATAGTCGCTCATTGGGTGTATAGTACCATTGGCCGTGATAGTATGAACTGTTAGTGAATGTGATGCAATATGCACTGTATGGCTAATTGTTTACCTAAAACATAGAGCCAGATTGTACAATATCATGAGAATGCACTAAATGGGTGGGTGGGCCATTCGAAAATATGTATAGCAAGATTTTTGGCAACACAACGTCATTGAAGGAATGACCTCCTGCTACAATTACAGCGACCTGTAGTCCTTCAAAACTGTGTTGACTTGATAATATGGTATGGTTGGCGCTGGCATTACAAATTTTTATTCATGCATTTATTCGCCACATCACTAAATAAGCAGGTAGGTTTGAAACGAAACCGAACCAAATCAAGAAATGAAAATCTCAATGTGTAGGTGTATCACCCTATAACGCAACGGAAGTAATCAACAAGATGACAGGAGAGGCCCGACATAAAACTCTGGATATGATGACAATAATTTGAATACAATCTAAAAAAAAATTACGTTTGCTCAATCAATCCATATAGTTGGGAGGGAGCTAACTTGAAACTGAAAATAATCAGTGTGCACATAGCCCATGCTCATTTCCCAACCCAATAAAAAACAGTCCAAGTTGAATGACTTCCTGTCACTCTTCCCTTGGTAAAATGTCACGAAATTTTGTCTACCTGAAATGAAGTTATTTTTCCTTTCACAAGCATTAGCATAACGAAAGAAATGAGGGAAAATGTAAAATATAATCAGCTATTATAATGCGTCTCACTCGCTCGAGGAATGTCGGTCAAACGGTCATTGATACTAATACATGCATGTCTTGCAAGGAAGACTGCTTCTCATTCACACTCAAAATTCAAGAAGAGTACTCAAATTCCGCTAGGGAAAGCCTAAAGACTATTTTTTTCAACTAGCAAGAAGATCTGGCGTAAGTATAGGCGTTAGTCAGTAATTTCTGTAACTTTCGACATAAGTTTAACAACTTATACTTTTGATGTGATGATGAACGATCTCGGTATAAACATAAACTCATGAAAGATATGTAAGTACGCAGTATAATAAGCACTTTTTGATAGGTATGCGTGTGCACTATGCACTTGAATTAATTATCGAATAATTTGCGCTCTAAAAAAGGTCTTACCTTCACACAGGTTAGATCTTCCACAGAGAACTTAGGGTAAACTGAACTGGGAACAATAATTCTCCCCAACTGTTAATCGTGTTGTCCGACGCCTGTAATGGCTATTGTAGTTAAACACTGTAAAATATGCAAAAATATTTTTGTAATAAAATGCGGAAAAATTCGGGGCTCTTTCTCTCAGGTATGAACGTACACTACAAGGCAAGAGGTGTAGTATCTCAGCAAAGTTTAGTCATTAGCAAGTTAAAGCGTTGTAATAGGAACGATATGTACGTAGTACATCACCCTTCGTGTTCTTAGCACACAAACTACAAGTGTAAAAGAATAACTTGCAGAGATATAATATGAGGAGGAAAACTGATATGAGAGGAAATACAATGAAATTGTGTGTATGTGTGTGTGTGAGCTGTGTGAGGAAATTTTTTTTGTGCGGAATATTGTAGAAGAGTTGTTATGTTAAAGACCAAGTGTTCTTACATTCCACTTGGTTTCCCTAGACTTATCTTGTAATGTTGCCTCATGGGGGCCTGTTCACTATATACTTCCCCAATTAGTATATAATTAAAATGCCTTCAACTTGCCAGCGGATTAAGAAGAGCATATTGATTTACGACCTCAAATAATGTATGCTTCGCATGTAAACTAGGATTATCGGAGCATATCGTTTAAGCAGATTAGGTGAAAGTGAACAGTCCGTCTTAATACTCTTGAAGCGAGGGAAGGAAGAAAAACTACTTGCTTTTACTACGCCTTTTTCTTTAGGAAGCGGAGTGACATGACATTAGTTTCGAGAGTGAGAAGGTGGAAACGGGTATCCATGTCTTGATGCTTGTACCAACAACAGATTCCTGTAAAACTTTACGCAAAAATAATAAGCTCGCTTTGGACATTCTTGTTCAGTTTATCGATATTTGGAGGATCTCTTTATACTAGAGTTGTGCACATCTCAGTAGAGTGCTTTTACGATTGAATCATTGAACGAGGAATTGCCCGAATTGAAAAATTTTAGAGTCCATTGTTGGATAAATGTATATTGGCGAGATTTATGAGAAATTAGGTAGCATAACCTTCAGTAGGTTCCATTGGTAGATGAACATTTCTGGTTTATGAAATTAATATTGGATTGCAAACCTCTAGAAATCTATAGGTAAATGACAGAATAATTCTATACCAAATCCCATTACTTCATAAACATTTTTTTCCGAGTTTTTTTTTCCTCTCAGCAATGCTTTTTAACATCCTTACATGGACGACAAAGAAGCATGAAAATTAGTATCCTTGTCCCACCCAATATAGCTGAGAAAGAGTTTGTTCCCCTGCACAATAAGAATGCATACATTTTCAAATATATTTCTGGCAGTAGTTTTGCTGCGGCGGCGGCGACGCTACTATTAAAGAATTACTACTTATAGTTTGCTATATGTTTCTAGCTTGGCCAGAAGGAAGCAGCATAGCAAACAAATTTGCTTTCTCTTGCTCTCCTATACTTTCTCTTTCATTTCGTGCTCCCGTGTTTTTTTGGAGAAAATAATCAATGAAGCAGAGGGATGGGCTGTGAGAGCTAGGCAAGATCCTATTGGGAGAATAGGCCACAGGCCTGACTATTTTTTTCTGCGTCGTTTTCGTTTTCAGAAAAAAAGTGTGGATGACCGATATTTTCATGATGAAACTCAAGCTCACTCAAGTTTTTTTGATGAATACCAGAGAGTCGAGTGGAGTTGAGAGAGAAAATAACCGAGATGGGAAGCATATTTTGCTCTGTACTAAATCGGGGTGAAACTGTAGGTATTATTATAGGCTAGGCTAAAATGATGATGATGATGGTGAAGCATAACAATGAGTAATGAATAAGCTTGACTTCCGGCGGTTTCGTACTAAATGAAATGTGGATGAGTTGATCCTTTGTTATGATCTCGCGTACAATGCATTACGTGGAGTAAGCACTTTTACTGGGAAATGGAAGTCAAAGATAAAGACAAAGAGCTCTCATAAATTATAAATTGTAATTGCATCTTTTAATTATAATGAGAAACATAACCGGTGTATTACATGGAATATATCAACATAAAGTTATAATATTATAGTAATAATTGAAAAGCAAAATAATAGTAATTGAGTTGCTTTGATAATTCATATTTGGATACTTGTTTTCTAGTTTTTAAACAACGAAAATAAATTGTTCAGGCATATTGTTAAATAGATTAGACTACTCCTTTGATCATCTCCACACACTGATTAATTTTCCTTTGATCTCCAAACTTCTCAAGAAGCTTGATGGTCTCCCTAAGCATGCCAGCTTTTTCACCGGGGCAAGTAATCACATGTACGGGTAAATGCTTACACCTGAGGTACATAGCTAAAGCCTTTCTCTTTTCGCGAACCATGTTGCTCCCTCCTCTGACCCGAGACTTGCAGGATGAACTGGAGTCTGTGGATTCCTGTATGTCGCTTTGGGTGATTTCTGATGTGTTCTCGGATGAATTGTGTGAAGAGTTTACACACAGCAAAGCATGTTTATTGGAAAGGCGGGGTGGACGTAAGCTAGCATCTAGTAATTGCTGAGTGCGGCCTGGAGATGCGCGCGACATTAGGCGTAGGGCAGCTTCATGTAAGTATACGCTGGGCAAAGAGGTCTATTAAAAAGAGAAGATATTTTATTTAGTTCATAGTTCCTGTAGTGAATTAAGTGGATAATAAAACTTCGTAATCCTTTCATACCGGCACATGATGACACAGTGATCGAAGGGTATCCAGATCCGAGCTGAACTGACAGCAAAATTCCGGGTCCGCTAGTCCACATTCTTCCCAAAGTTCAATTCTCGTTTCCAGAACCCATTCGGCAACCAGTGTCCAGACCAATTGGAGTGTGTGTTCTTTCTCCGTAAGGTTAATGGATTCTCGGAGAGCCTCGCTTGCAGAATTGATAAGCTTGTGGAGTTGGCTGGTGGTCAAAACCCTATTTGCGCTTGCCTGCATATATTTTTAAAGGAAAATATAGTTAAATATTGTCTAAACCATTCACATTTTAGAAGAAAAGACAAACAAAACTAACCGTAATGATTTCCCTCCGTACTCGGTGTACATGGTATACTGCCTTGTAGAGTGGTTGCTCTGTGGTTCGTTTTTCTCTTTGCAAATGATTCTTCCAGATGGAGTCAATCACTCTGAATAATTTCTCCAACTGTACGTTATTTCCATTGCCTCGTGTAAGGAGCCATTCCGCTTCGATCCAAAAGATACAAGCCCACCATTCTGCTACATGATCCCTAGTCCGACCTTTGACCTCAGAGAGAATTAACTTCAGGCAGTTTTTGAACCAGGTAGATGTATTTCTATCCCCGTTAAGAAGAAGTCTAGTGATTCCCTTAGTAAGGCATTCGTGCTTGACGCATTGCATGACAGGGCCCAAAAGTCCGTTGGAAATTTCTGTGGTGAAAGAGTTCGGGTAGACATACTTGGAAGTGGATCCAATATGATGTAGACCAATTTCAAAGAGTGGATGCAACTTAGCAGACTTTGGTCCTTTATTGTTTTCAACCAAAGCCCTCATTCTGGACAAAGTGAACTTGACCATGATTGAAGAATTTACTAGCATCAAGCCAGATAGTAAGGCATCTTGTTGATCAGGCGAAATAGAGTTTTGTATAATCTTAAGTCCAATCCAGCGACGTGTCAAAGGGTCATTGGCTGTTTTGCTAGCGCAAATGTATGCATTAGCTAAGCTTCGGTTGGGACGGTGTCTATATAACAACGTAGATACGAATTCCTTGAACAATCTCAAACGCTTCAAGGAAGTGGGTGGAGATTGGGCTAACGTGTCTGCTGGCTCAGAGACATCCTTTGAATCGGTGGAAGTAAAAAGACCCAAGACTTTGTAGAGAAATAAAAAGACAATCAAGTTAAGAACCATGGCCGTGATCCGGGGAACGTATTCTTGGAAAGGCGAAGTGTAACTTTCGTTAGAGTTTTCATGGATGTCTCGCTTGGTCATGTGATGGTGCTGATGAGAGGATGTCTCATTTGTCCCCGGGTTGATTAGGAAGAGTCCACAAGCAACTGCAAAAAGAACCAATGGAGCGGCGGAGGAACTGTTACCCTGTACGCGCTTTTCCTGCTGCTGGTTATCAGGGCTCCGGTCAGGACTCGATCCGCCACTACGGCCCCCATCAGAACTGGGGCTGCTACTTCCGCTTTCACTCATGGGTGGAGAGTTGATCAGTAAATCACGGAGGTTTTCATTTGCTGAAGGGGTTTCAAATTGTTGATCAGCGCCACAAGCTCCACATTTCCTGGAACGTAGCATTTTGTTCTCCTTTTCCAATCGAGAGTTGGCGTTCTGAAGGAACCTAATCGTTTCAATTGAGCTGCGCAAGATGGCTGCTTTGTGAACCTTCTCGTTTGGCTCGCTCGCTGTGATCACCAGTGACTTTAGCTCCAAAATCTTGTCGTTTATGGAGGAACGGTAGCGACGCTCTATTGCGTTGTGGGATGAACGTCGATTCGTAGTTGATTGAGGGTTGATGATGTCTGAAGCGGAGCCGCGCTTCTTTCTCTTAGCAGACATGGAAGATGTAGAGGTTGATGCGGCCGATGAAGGTGCTTAATTAATTAATTAATCAGTATTTGATTTTATTCTAAATGTAAAGCGAAATTGTAAATGACTGCTAAAAATTTCTTTTAGCTTACCATCTCCGTTACCCCCAGTATTGTTTTTCAATCGGTTCATGGGAATTTTCGCTGTACCGTTTCCATCCAGGACCGCAGTTATAAGAGAGGGCAAAATCACTGTACGTGGAAAAACGTTGGTCGCTGGAGCAGTTACAGCATTGCTAAAGGCTGTGGTTGGAATGATGGTTCCTTGGGCTTGCTGACCCACTCTCTGATCCAGTGTTCCGGCAGTTGTAGTCGCTGCTGCCACTACAGTTCCGTTTTGATTTATATATACATTCGCAAAAGGATTGATAATTTGCGCACTGGCCGTGGTTGTATTTGTCTGTTGAGGCTGAACATTCACAAACAAATTCTTCTGTGGCTGGAGATGAACTTGTTGAGAAATTGTAGTTGGTATAGGAGCCGGAGCGATGGGTTGGAGTGTTGAAGTTGCCGTTTTTAGAGGCTGTGGCTGAAGAATAATTTGCTGAACAGGTTGTGTCAGAGGGCTCGCTGGTTGTTGTTGAGGAGGAGAGGGTACATTGGTACTCTCCGGAGAAAGCAGAGTCGGCTCAAGTTCTGTCCACTGATGTGTAGGAGGAAAAACCGCGGTAGTATTTGGAGGGGACAGTGCCAAAGTTTGTTGTTGCAGTTGTGGAATTTGGATTGGAGAAACCGACAGGGGTTGCATTTGTTGATTTTGGTGCGGATGAGGATAGATGTCCTCCAAGGACAAAATGTCTAGAGTTTAATAATTCTCATATGATCACATCGATTTTGAATAAAACATGTCAAACCTTTCTTTAATTTATAGCTTACCGTCCAACAGATCGATATCCTGAAGGTTAAACATATCCATAATTTCCTCTGTAGTGGCAGTCTGCGTCGCTTCCAAATGTTCAGCTTTCAAGAGGTTCCCCTGCTGACTAAACTCCATTTGCTGGGGATAGTTGGAGTTGTTCTCAAACAACATGTTTGTGGCCGTTAGTGTATCCATTGCTTCAATTTTCATATTTTAGACCAGCTAACAGTTGGAAGGAGACCCCTTCCTTAACCAACTCCTGGCACGACTTCACTATAATATTTGGCCGTAATTTCTAACAAACTTTAGACAACTCCAATTACTGTTCGTAATAATCGTTGTTTACCTTGCACAATTCAAGATTAGCAGAAATTCGATAGCAGTTCTCATTAAGAACTAGAATTGATTATAATTTTGATGTAATAAAGCACAATGGGATTTCCATTAAATCCCAAAAAAATTTAATATCCGATTTGACAAATAGGAAAACGAAATCCCAGTATTTGCCGTAGTTTATCCCAGACTGATAGAGGAAAACAACGTAAAATGTGTTTTCTTCTCAAGGTGGTGTGATCACATCGTAAGTGAGTCAAGCAGCCAATCCCGTGCGAGACATATTCTCATACGTGCATCAATTATCGTTTCGCCTAGTGCTACTTTATATTAGGCTTCTCTTAGCATTTGTCCGCTTTGCTTCGTTTCTGCTTACTACTTTCTTTTTCCAGTTCAGTTTCAGTTTTTGTTTATCTTTCTTTTCGACTACAAATGTGCAAATGATTCTTTTTTGCTTATCTTCACTTATGAAAGAGTGAAAATGAAACAGCAATTATGCTTATTTCGATCCATTTTCATTACTCTCTTTGTGTTGACTTGATGAATTTAGAAAAAAATATCTTTGCAAAATCTCTTACATTGGATGTCACTTTCACCTTGTAAAGATGATAAATAGACATTGATTGAATCTTGAAACAGACGGAGTTGAACTCAAAAGACGATGATGATAAATGAAACTACATATATTGACATTTGATTTACAGTGATTGAAGTTAGTCTATTTCGCTACTTTTATTTTCTGAAGTATTTTCTGGCATTTAGAGCACTATTGCGTGATTCTGCGTATGTTATTTGTTTAGTTTCATGTGGATGATAAAGGTCTGCACCTGCAGTTCATAGTAATCATTGTGGTATTTGGTCAGACTATGATTAGGAGTAGGAGATTTTTACTCGTTTAGCTTTGGTTTTCATGAATGGCAAACCTGCAGATCTCACCATACTTGCATCTTGCTTCATCCCAAGAATTTGCAAAATGCGGACGCATACAATGAAACTCACTGCTATGCATTTTTTGGAGTAAATTCTTTCGCTAAAAATGCGTTTGATCAGCTATTCTATAAAAAATACAATTTTTAGCTTAAAGAATGCCGAGTATTATTGTGGGAATCGATTCCTTTGTTTGCTCGCGGGGATGCATTCAGGGTTGTAATTTATAAATGATTAAAGTCCCTTAAGGGAGGTAGGTGGCAGGAGAGGTTGTAGTAAATTCTTTTTGGTGTAATTTTTCTCGAGGATTAGGCGCAAGGTTCTTCACTCGAGCGATATAAAATAGAAGCTAAAATGTGCTTTCAATGAAATTACGCAATAATTTAATATTTAATACGTTGACAGGAAAGATTCATTGCGAATCTATGGATGGAGGAATCATCTTAAGTATTATCCTTAAATGCCATAATATCTTTACATATGTAATGAATGCAATTTCTGGGATACGGTTCACACTTCCTTCAGTAAGTTTAGCAATATGTAACCTCAAAAGGACATGGATACGCGTAGGGATTTTCCTAGTATATGGCAATCTTTTTACGTCTTTTTCTCAAAAACGTCCTCAGTACCAAGTGAAGTTGGATCTTCTCAAATCCAACCCATTAACTTTTGCCATTCATCATTTCATAACATTTTTAACGCAACCAGAAGATAATTATTAGAATCCCTTGGATCCTCAAAGCTTGACCGCATCTAATATATCTATTTCTTTTCTTTGCATAGAAGAATTCTAAATCCATAACCAATCGGCCACTACTCTGTAATTTCAATTTCATTCAAAGATTATTCGTAGAAAACCGCAATTTCCGCAGACCTTTTTTCAATATTACCATAAAGATTGTCATGCTATTTTATAATCAAGACTTGACATGGCATGATTATAATTCGCGTGATCTGTATATTAATCACCAGGAGTCAGTTGATAATGCACGTGATTTTAGATGTTATAATGACATTAATAAGAAAAGGTAGTCACGTACCAAGTGCATAGTTCATATGTATTTTAATTGAATTGCTACTTTGATTCTCATGAATTCATTACTATCTAAGCATGCATTAAAGAGTCATTATGAAATAGACAAGAAAAATATTATAGAATACACTTTGTCTTAGTATCATTTGGAAATGACGCAGTTTGGAGAGTCTATTGAGTCTTGTAAGCATTATTGGTTGCCGGTCTAACCATTTTACCCTTTTACTACGGGCAGTTTGTAACTTTCTACGCAAACTTTGTCTGTTCTGTTTATCTTTGGAAAAACTTTCCATTTCCTTTTTCATGAAAACAGGAAAAGGGGTTGGGCTGGATAGATAAAGATGGGGAGAAACTAAATATGCGGTAGGTGGTGAAACGGATACTAGAAGAAAATCAAATTATGTTTTATTCGATTTTCTCCCGCAGGAAAGAAAACTTTCCGCAAGCGGTATGATAAGGCTGTTCAAGTTATGCTTGGGCGTAATTCAATTTGATTTTAGTATTTGCTTCTCACTTCTCCCTTGAAGCCTTATTAGAAGCGGTGAGGTGGTAGCCAAAGCAGGTCATTGGAAAATATGGGGAGAAGCCTCGAGAGGAATCGCATTCTCTTCATAATAACAATTTACAAAAAAATTCGCAGAATCTACGCTCTATCTTCCATTAAATTTTTTTGTCCTGTGAACTAAATATTTTTTTAGTGAACCGAGTTCAACACTAGTGTATTTTTTCTGACTTTCACTCGGTTATTTGCAGAAACGGTTTTCAGTGAGCTTCCTCATTTCATACCATCCAATTGACCAAACCAAGACCAAAGTTGCGTATATGGTTTCGTTTTACCGTTTCCCTTCACAAAAAATCCACCTGTACCGTATGTAACGTGTAGTGTACAACAATCTCTTTTTCAAACGTAATTCTTACCTGTAATCAACTAAAAGAGTAAACTAGCCTAGTCAAGCCACGTCCCTTTCACAAAAAAANAAACTAGCCTAGTCAAGCCACGTCCCTTTCACAAAAAAAATCTTTTACATTTTCCTGCAACGCAACTAGCAATCTCATCATTACCGGAGGATTAGAGAATAAACAGTTTCTACATTGTATTACTGTATATTCTCAATCTTCTCATCGGGGAGGGTTTCCCTTCCCTGACTCAGGGAGTAAAATAGGATGCGCTCCTCTAGGTAAGTATACTATTTTTGATGGGAATAGCGTAAAAGTGTAATGAATGTGTACATACTTGATGATTTTCATCCCTCTCTCTCTCTCTCTCTTCAGCTATAATATTAGTGTTCAGCCTATCTTCCTTTTGTTCTTGGAGCTCACCATAAAAGGGGAAAATATGATTTTTGGTTTCATCCCCCATTGAAAAAAAAGTTTTGTTGGGGAGTCTTCTCAATGTATGAATTTAATGTCGATGGAATATCAGAATATTCCTCTGTGCATGCAAAGTATGCGTGCAAGTGTAAAGGCACTTTCAAACATTTTCTATCCCACTTTAGTTGTTCTCTGGCTAATGTAGGTACGTACATTTTCATAATTGATCTACGAGGCCACAAGAAGCTGATGCATAATAGAAGGCATAACATATCCAAACTTAAACTATATCGGTTCAGCCACAAGAGAATCTCCTCTGATGATACAAGAAGAAGCTTTTTTACTAAAAAACATCATTGGTATATCATGGGGCAGCAGGTAGACCTCCTATCAGACCAAAGGAAAGACCCCAAGTGTTAGAACAATTTTTTTTGTAGTCAAAGTCAAATGTATTATCGTGGTGAGTGTTGTTGTTGATGATGATGATCATGTAATATGTAGCCGTAGCATAGCAGTGTTCATTTTTTATTGAAGCTTCCTCTTCATAATAATTTAAAATATAGTGAAGGAATGAATGATGCAGGATAATAATTGCCAATTGCTTGATGATGACTTGGAAGCATAGAGTCTCTGTAACACAAAAAAAATATACAAAGTTACTTTACTACTCACTCGCTCACTCATACAAGTCATACATTTACGTTTACCAAGAAGTCTGAGCTTGTCACGATAAAAAAAGAATTGTTGGTAAGCAGTATTGCTTAAATTGTAATTTTTCTCTTGTACATTAACGTTGTGCAGTATGATGAGTAGGTGTGACTGAACTCTTCATCATCATCATCTCGTCCAAATCATCATCATCATTTGAAGAAAAAAGAAGATGAAAAAAAACCTAATATTTTTGTTTGGAATAATCACAACACAAGTTGAGCAGTGTAGCAGATAAATTATAAAAAACTACAGATACACAATGGGATCAGAAGCAGAGCAATTATTTTTTATTGAGATGTAGATCGCACCAATAAAAAAATTTAGTTTATTTTGAAAATGTGGAGCAGAGTAAAGAAGTTTTGTATATTTCAGTGTAATTCTCTGACCTTTCGACAAAGTGACAAATGCTGAAGCTTTCTAGGCAAGGAAATTTTGTACAAAATTTGTGCGCGGGGGGTAGTCCAACTAGTAGTGGGATTAATTAGTTTTATATAAAAAATATTATAGTTCTTTGACCAATTCTATAATGGAGTGCAGCAGTGGTGGTAGTGGCGAGAAAATGATGTTGGTCGACCTGGCCTTCATGAAAAGTTTGAAAAGGGACCCGGAAAGGCGCAGTGAACCTGACGTCCAGACTATATACTACACCTTGAGGTGAGATATGATCTAGCGATCTGTCAAAAAATAAACAAAGAGTTTGACAAAGAGGAAAAAAGAAGTGATATGATATGTGTGGCGGCTCGGAGTGCTGGTGGCGCTGAGAGAGTGCTGATTTTTTTTGTACGGGCAAGTCAGGCTAAAGCTTTCTCGATACTTAATACTTGGCTGATGCTTGTGCTCATTCATGAAGGATTCTGAATGGAACAAAGGGCGTTTTTAGTGATAAACATGAGTCACATCACACATATCGTATTACTTATCTGTTGTGTGTATGATATCTGTGTGATAAATGATGCGTAAAATGAGAATTCGTTGGGATATTTTGTTTTGGCCAGGTCTTTACAGTGCCTATCTCGCCTTCCCCCTGAAGCAATTTACCAAATAGCGCAGACGGGCTATTATATGAAAAAGCAAGCAAATGACATACTCTATTGTAGAGGGGAAATAGCTCATTGTTGGTTTATACTCATTTCCGGATCTGTGTTCATTGATGGAAGCATGTTCTTGCCAATTACAAGGTTGAACGAATTAATGAAGAATCATGCATAATTCATTTTTCGGATGTCATAATAATGGAAAGTCTTTTGAATTTTTGATACAGCTTTGGTCGTCGCGCTTCGCCTTCATTGACCCGCCGCCCAAACGAATGTCTCATTCTGGAGCCTTCGGAAATGATAGCAATTGACTATATAGACTACTACGACAATCAAGCGCTACATCATCGTACGTCCATTTCTTCGAATTCTTCGAGCGCTTATTCAGGCTCTGATACAATAGGCTCTTCAGACCTGTCATCAGCAAAAACCCACCCGCCACCGGATAACATAGATCTTTCAGGATTGATCGAATCCACCGTAGATTCGGACACTGAGGAAGATGATGTTGAGGATGAAGATGACGATGAAGAAGACGAAGACCTTAGTCCTTATATGGTCCGTGACTGCGTCCGAGAGTGCCTTGAAAAGGATCCTAGCGAGAGGGCCGAACATGACATTAATGTATTGATGGAATTTACTCAACACTTGCAAGCCTTTAATGACCTCACGATGACTGTGCGAAGGTATGTAGGTTTAAGTTTTTTTTGACGTTATCGATCATTTAATATGAATGAAATCAATAGGCTTTTATTTTTCCTCTGAAGGGCTCTCTGTGCCAGCATGGTGTTTGCCGTCGTGGAAAAATCGAATACTGTAGTGTTATCTGATGGCGAGGAATTGGATAGTTGGAGTGTACTGGTCCATGGCAGTGTCGAGGTCGTTTTGCCCAGTGGAGAACTACAAGTTTTGAGTGCAGGGGATAGCTTCGGCTTACCTCCCACTTTAGATAAGCAGTATTTCAGGGGATTGATGAGAACTAGAGTAGATGACTGTCAGTTTGTGTGTGTTACACAGCAAGACTATTTCCGAATATTGAAGCAGGTCAGTGAAGTTTAGCACAGACTTGGAATGTTTTGGAATGGACATATTGAAATGGTTTCTTTGTTATGTTTCCAGGGACTTGATAATCAAACGACATTGTACGACCCCGCCACAAATCGACCAATTCTTATTACAGAAACTAAGCATCTCGATAACCACGCCCCAGTTCATACAATTTTCAAGCAGTCAAATTTACTGCTTCAACCCACCGGTCAGTTAGTCATTCGTGGAACTATAGACCAGCTACTGAACCAACTTGTTAGCCAAGAAACTCCCTCAGTGGATCCTACCTTCGTAGAAGATTTCCTTTTGACACAGCGAATATTTATGAAACCAGTTGACCTTATTAGTAAACTAATCGAATGGTTTCATGACATCACTGTAAGGGATAGGGTCACTAGGGTTGTTCTCTTATGGGTTAACAATCATTTTGTGGACTTTGAATTTGACAAAGAGCTTATG
>JAANSQ010000617.1:0-21022 GCA_036850885.1 Lepidocyrtinus dapeste | reverse complement strand
AAGAAGAAACACTTACGAAGTTTCAGGATTGTTCTTTCGCTTGGACACGACACGAAACAATGATTCGGATTCATCATTCTCTATCTCTTCTGCTGCTACTGGTGCTGCTGGCGAATTTGCCTCATCTCCACTAAAACTTAGGAACTCATCTGCAGGTTCAACACTCAGTAACGATTCACTGCGGTTACTTTCCTCGGAATCTGAATGACTATCGTCTAATGATATTGCTTCAATGACTGGAGATATTCCACCTCCACGAGCTCTAAGATCAGCAGCTTGGAACAAAGGTATTCGGTATTCCACCAAATTACTTCTAGATTGAGCAGGCACTGGATTGTTTACAGCTCGACTGAATGGGTTGATCACATATCTAAACCGATATCTTACTGCTCCAGTGGGAATAAAACTAATCATGTCTGAGTCCATTAAAAGGTGGAGCTCACCCTTCTTCAATTTTGTGTTGTTAACGGATAATCCATTTGTACTCTGTAATCAAGAAGAGAGTCCATTTATTTAATAGCTGGTCAGTTCATGGTCATGTTAAATGACATATTATTTTTAAAAAAACATTTCCTTACCCAGTCTCTAATGTACCATCGTTGGTTTTGATATTCCAGCGTTGCATGCTTCCGGGAAATCTGGAGTGACCCCCACACAATATCTGAATTTTGTGCCCGACCAATATTTTGCTGCAATCAAGTAGAGATTAGGGGGTTAAATAAAAACACAAAAAAATTAAAATAACAAAAGCATCTTCTGCTTATGTACATATTGAAGTGAAATTCTTACATTTACGTCTGTTAGGTCAATAACTTGCTGAAAATTTTCGGAATCTCCTGTGATGAGGATGAGTTGGGCTGAAACGGGCGAATTGGAAGTCATCTTGCTTACGCCTCGTTTAGCAAGTTTATCTAGGAGACGATGTAGCTCCAAAAGATTAGGATCAATCTCGTCAGTTTCTTAAGACCCGCTTTTGTCAATACACCTCTTCCCAAACTACTAGAAGTAGCTCAGCCGCTTCCGTTCAGTTGAAAGTCCCAATTAACTTAACTAAGGATCATGTGTTAGTGAAATATCCAAGGCTTTTCTGAAAAATGTAAATAAGAGGCGGTAAGCTTTCAGCTCTCGCACAAAACAAATCGGAACTAATAGAGCATTAAAGTTAATAAAAATATAGGGAGATATGGACTACGTATCATAATAACAAATTCGTAGCTAGGCTTTCCTAGGGAATATATAAACAAACTGTTCACGTTGAATTAGGAATTGAGATTAGTAAAATGTATCTGCCTGCACAACGATATATTGCAATTGCTTTGACTAAATACGTGATACAACCTCAGAGGACATATCCAAAAAAAAGTGTTATCATAGCTACTCTCCCGAACTCAGACCTCTTAGAGCTTATCAGTAAACGAACGCTACTACAAATACTATACATACTAACTAACTGAATGCTGTTATTTGTGAAGTAGAAAACGCCATGAATCAAAAATCTACGTTTGCTAGTTTTACATAACTTCATGCCTTGCTAGCACAAAGCGGGAAAGCGAGCGGAGAAACACTGAGTTTAGCAGACTGATTTAAATTACAAACAAAAACGCAAATGAAACAGACAATTCAGTTTACTTCCTATATCTCCTAAACGCAATAAAAACAAATACATTATTTTAGGGGGACAAATCCACATTTCTTTAACGGACGTTATCATAGAAATATGCCTTTTATTCCTTTTTTTTAAATAACCGTCTCAATAATTAGTTTTAGCAAACCTGCACTTGAACTGGAACGCGCGATGGAATTAACAACATTCATACGTTAATGATGTGTTCCCAGGTAAGTTCCAATAATAATCTAAATCATAACTATTCACGGTGTTAACAAAAAAACTTCCAGCAGTTAATTTTTACTGTACATGTACACTTCCTAAAATATGTATTTTACAATCACAACTGGAAACACCAAATTTTGAAATTCTGACGACACTTGACTTCGTATTGTTTATCCCTTACCCTTGTAATGGACTTGAAATTTAGCTATTCTTGGAATATATAATAAAAAGTAATTACAAATCAAAACACTTCTACTAGCACGAGCGTCGGGAAATTATATGGCTCTAACTTCATACTGAAATCACTACTACTGTTTACTGTATCCGTCTAAGGGAATATTAACATACATTCAACATGATTTTTAAGGGTGTTTCGCCATTCAGTCAACTTAATTAAATACACCATACACCTTCCTGGAATGGAAAATAAAATAATCTAATTTTAACTTTTCGAGAGAATAAATGATGGTGATACTTCGACAAGGTGAAGAAAAAGAATAAGAGTATGGCACTTTTTTAGTATCCTGAAAAACGTTAAGAATTTTCCTCTTTGTAGGTAGGAATGAGCAAATATATATGGGGTCAGGATATGATAGCAGCATTAGCAGTTGAACTCATATGAGTATGAGTATTGGGTCGTGTATGTGGTATGATAATGTAAAACAATGTTGGGTTGGATTGTACTGACTGACTTGTCTCCATCTCATTCTCAGTCGATCGGTAGGTATGCAAGATATAAATGTCTTACCACCATTATACTGTGTATATATACCCTTTTGGGCACTTGCTTTCATATTTAACCAGATGTGTATATTATATTATGTCTACAGAATTTGGTTGCTCGAATGCATTTTGCCTTTCCTTCAATTTCAAATGTACGAATTAGATGCGAAGCAAAGCGAACGTTCTAAATCTCTTATAGACAAAGTAAAATTTTTTTGGTTTCTCGTGAAAAAATGCAAGATAAAAAGTGAACAAAACTTTTTTTGTAATTACATTTCGCGATGCTTTATTTTTATTTTCATTTGATTTATGTAATTCGTTTTCATATTATCAAATATCATTGCGTTTCAAATGATTTCAATGCAAAAAACAGATTTTCATCATGAGAATTACTTCATGACTAACTTTCACAGGTTAACAGTTTTTGCGTGACTGAGCCACTGAGGGTGGCGGCCGACACCACTTTGAAGTGTTTTCTTTTACATTTTAAGACCTTACAAGTAGGTCATTATGCTTAACTTTAAAAATCACCACTTTGAAGGGTTTTCTTTTACATTTTAAGACCTTACAAGTAGGTCATTATGCTTAACTTTAAAAAGGTAGTACTAAACTTATCGTTAGTATTTACGGTAATAGATTATTTTAACTATAGTATAAATATTTGTATTTAGTAGGACTTATTTACTAATAAGTAAAGTAGTTAAATGCCTCGTTTAATTTAGCTTCAGAACAGCTAATTATTTGTTTTAGAATAATCATCAGAAACGGCCTAGATTTACTGGCATATTTTTCGTAGCATTCTTTCATCCTAAAACGATTAGGGAAAATTATCTTGAAATGATGGTAAGGTAATAATTCTGACGCAATTAAAACTCAGATATGCTTTAATTTGACATTCACATGTTCGATTTAAGATTTTAAATTTTTCTGAATTCATAAACTTAAGTTAAGTGCGTGCTTACCATACCATGATTGAAGGGGGCAAACTTGAAACTGACTTATAAATTAATTTGTAATTCGGAAATAATTTTATTTAAGTAGAAATTAAATAAATCTGTTTCAGTAAAGTGCACAGGGAGCTAAGAACGTTACTTAAATATCATAAATTACCTACTATTAAGCATTAACTATTTATGCAGTTTTCCTGTCATCTAATTTACATTTATTCGCCTCTTATTACCTCAATCAATTTGTTTTCGATCCCTTTCCCCAACGAAGGACTGATCCAACTCAATCGTAGGTTTTAAATAATTGAAATTTTAGATCTTTGAAGACATTGACTATCGCACCAATGCAATGAGGACTTTGTTGTGAGATATTTAATGCAATCATTTCATGAATTGAATTTGTTTCTGTTTGTCCACTTTCACCTTTCTTTTCAATCAATCATTTTCTTCAGCTTTTACTCTCGCAAAAGATTGATTAAATAAACAAAGTTATAGACCGGGTTTTTGTAGAATTTCTGAACAACAAAGTTGACTTACAATTTCATGTCATTTTAACCCGGCTAGCTAAAAGCTTTTACAGTTACAGTTATTTTGGTGCGCAGTATTATTAGTTTCGTAGTTTTCTAGTCTTATTTTTACTTAAAAATAATTAAGTACTTACATTGCCTGCAATAGTAATAAATCTAAAAGCGCGATAAGTTCCTATCGCGGTATTCCAGATCCCTAATTTTTTTTATAGTATGTAACTTAAGATCTAACAGTGAGTGATTTTTCATTTTCGTCAAACGTTTCCTCATTTAGTTCCGATGTGTTTGTGTTAGTATCGATTTAGCGTGTCTCGTTTTGAATTTTATGGCTTGCATATTATGTCAACTTACAAAACACTATTTCTACGTCCAATGTTAGAAAGTTACAAACGCTGCGTGATGAAGCATGAAGAGTCTAACTTCACTTCCCGGTCAGAACAGAAGTTCATAAAAATCAAGATGATAATCTGAACCACCATTAGTAGCTATTTATACGTCTTCACTTTTATGAGTCTTCTTCTGTTTTGTTACTCAATAAATACGTATGAATTAGAATACAGTAAAAAATTTAAAACGAACGATAGTGCATCAGCAACATCATTGAATGCTATTGAGCGAAAGCCCACGATCCCGCTTTGGAAACACAGATCCCATCCTCGTCAAAAGCCGCCAGGGCTAGCTCATTTAATTTATTTGATAGACAAGAGTTTTCTTCGCCGCATTGCGTAACGGTTTTCAGTGATACAAAGAAATCTGCAAAATATATGAGATTAGGGGTAGAATGAGATAAACATTGCCTCAGTTCAGTAAGAAAATACACAGCTAATTTACTCAAGTGTTTGTTTTTTTACCTCCATCAATATCTGCAGCGTCGATTCCCCCACGTCCATCAACGTCATCACAGGAATCGAGGCCGTGATGCGACCTACTTCTTGCTCTGTGAAATCTGCTGATAAGAGCGTCCATCATGGGAGCTTGTTTTGAAAAGATCTGTAGCATTTTACTCTGTCTACTTTCAAGTTCCGAGAACTGAAGGAAAAGGCAAGGGAGGCAGTTCGGGTTCGTTTCGTTCGAAGGCCAACCCAGTTCGACCTTCAAAGATTCGAACCTCGCACCGACAAGTATCCTCTGTAAATTGTAAAAATTATTAACTTCAAAGTGGACCTTTGTAATCTGCAGCAATTATATTGATGTTATTTTACAACTGACGTACATTTCTATAATAGTCTATGACATGAAGGCTGTGACTATTAATAGCCACCAAAACAAAATTGTCTGGATGGTCAAGGAATGACCAAAGGCCTTTCGCTGGGCTTTCTACCTGACCATGAAACATTGCACTCCTAAAAAAAATATGCAAAATTATGTCATGTCAGGGGGAAATCCATACAATTTAAAATTTATTAGCATCAGTGAAATTGCTTAGGTTGTTTTTTCCCATAACTCACCCATAATATGGTAGTGACCAGCATAGCTCGAGATACTTTCGGACCAACTTCCTGGACGGTGTTGTACCAACTCTGAAATCATAATATTAAATGGGATATTTCAATAAATCGTGCGATTTTAATAATTTAAAAAAAAAATACTATGAGTTGAAAAGTTGTGTACTCACCGCCGAAAATTTTCCAGCAGAAGATATGCTGGAGAGTTTTTCCTGCGATTTGATAAAAACGATGGAATCCACGTAGCCTCACAGACATGTTCAGGTAGAAACTGGCGCTGATTTTGCCTGAAAAGAGAAATAAAAATTAAAAAATGATAATATTTTGGATTTCCTTCTGCAATATATTAACTGGTACATAAAATTAGTTTATATTTTACCTAAAGAATTCGAACGTATGAATTTCTGCATTGTAGGTCCCCATTTCAATTCCTGAAAAAACAATTTAAAGTAGAAAAGGTTCCAATTTTGTTATTGTACACTCATCGCTTACCTGCTTGAAGAGCACCTAACATTGAGTAATCATCAGCCTCGCATGGATATCGTCCGCTAAGGATATTGTGGCGTGCCTCTGCATAAAAAAGTTCCAAGATTTTACTATCTGTAATTCTCGTTTCTTCCTGCCTCGTAAGAAAGGCAGATCGACGTAGGCAAATTCTAGGGTCATCAGATTCGGCCTCCAAGTGGGTTGCAGAGCTGTAGTTATGTAACAACCTTTTCCAATTTTTTCGAACTCCTAAGGGCTGCTGATTTGGCTTTAATTGGACCTCTGGATTAAAAAAATATTTAAAAAAATGGTTTGATGTAAAATTGAAATTAATCAAAAATTAATTAAGTAATGGTTGAACTAACCAAGGTAGGAAGAAGCCATCCACAATGAAAAGACTTCTCCAGCGTAAGGCGGAAGTGCAAGTTCTTCACTCTCCACGATGGATTGAAGCAGCTCTTTCGCTGTACAAGAGCTACCACTTTCTGGTTCTAAAATTACGGCAGTTCCAGTCGCTAAATATACCGCAATTTTACATCCTGTCACAAATAAAATAAATTACATATCAATTTAAAAAATTCATTTGCTTCTTTTGTAATTTTTTTACTATAAAAACTTCTGCCCATTACGTTTAGGAACGCGAGGTGTAATTTTCCTTTGATAATAAGAGTCATCAGTCATGGTCTGCGTTTCAACAGAGGTTTTCCTAGGAGGAATGAGCCGTTCCTGAAAGCCTCCATCTTCCCCATCTCCAGGGGAATGTGGATCACTTCCTCCCACAGCGCCCATTAAACTCAGCCTTTGTGGCGAGGGGTTCACAGGAGGGCCAGGGTTTTTCGAACAACTACTACCTATTCCTGATGTCGATGGACCCAAAGATATAGCTCCTGCTGTGGTGCCAGCACTTGCAGCTCCACCGCTGACGCCACCTCCTCCCGATCGGTGGTCAGATCGACCTGTACGCTCTTCCATAATTATCATCATGCATGAAGCATATCCAATTCCAATACCGACCAAATCGTATTTTCAATTTTAGGTGGTAGTTGGTTAATCGAATATGTATTATTTTGAACCTGTCAAGGATAAATACTTTTAGTCCTTGAGGATGGGCTCAAAACAAGGCAAATCCAGAAACTCCTCCTCTCCAAATCACTGCATTCCTTGTGCACTCTCGCACTCCAAGTCTTTCTTCATGACTATGAATTTCCACTTTCATACCCAAGTTTAGGTCATTTCTTCGATTCCAAATAAAAACTGACGGCGATGATACTTATAGATTAAACCAAATACATGTTCCAGAATTGTCCAACTTTCACTCAAACCAATAAACAATTTAGGAAACATTTCACACAGTTCAAATCACATTCATTCAGAACAAAGAAAGCATCCAAGAAACAGAATTTTTCCTCCTGGGAGAAAGCAAGGCAATTACTTTCCAGAATTACATTTGTCACCAATATCTTCCTGTTTTCGTTCACTAACTCTTGCACTTTCCTCTATAATGAAGATTAAAGCCTTGATTTATCTGTAACATTTACATTGTCCAGTTTCGTAAATTCAGACAGATAAAAGAATGAACGCATTTAAGACTCCTCAGTGCCACTGAAGCAGAAACAGGCTGAATATTTGTCCTCCATAATGAAGATTAAAGCCTTGATTTATCTGTAACATTTACATAGTCCAGTTTCGTAAATTCAGACAGATACATAAAAGAATGAACGCATTCAAGACTCCTCAGTGCCACTGAAGCAGAAACAGGCTGAATATTTGATGAGCGTCTTGTCTACTTTTCTTTTACTCAGCCTAGTCGTTTCTCCTCGAAGCATATTAGCAGAAGCTTAGCTCAAATATCCAAATCAATCAAATAAGACGTATAGAATTCCCTTTTTGCATTTTCCCTACACTTCACTCATTCACATTCATAAAAAGAAAAAACACAGACGAAAAATAAAAATTCCTGGAAATGGAGATATGGAGAATCCAAGGAAGAGCATCTTTACAATAGCTCATCTCCCGTGAAAACATCAAAACTAAAACAATGCTTTCACCTTTCTGAAGCAATCTTCTATTTTTTATGATGCTTGCTCCGAGTTTTCTCCTAGTTGGGCATAATTATTTTAATGGGTGGATTTTCAGAGTGAAAAGGAATTGGGTAGACTTTATAAAATTTAACAAGCAACCGTAGTTTGGAATACGTAGACCATCCAGCCACCACCACCAGTTCTTAAAAAAGGAGAAACTAGGTAAACTTTTCTGTATTGTTATTATTCTAATACAAATAATGTTTTTGTGAAAAGTTTTTCTCGGACTGGAAATAAATGTATGTGCATTACACATACGTCTCTGTTTCTTCTTATTCACATTCTTTTTCTTTTGTTAACCATCTTCATAAGCACATACGTATAAAAAATAGACTTCCTTCTTGTTTTGCTTTCCCAGTTAGAACACCAAGTATGAATGTACACCTAGCTTATGCTGAATAACACTTGTTATATCCTACAGCCGTTACGATCGGATACTTATAATCTGAAAAGAAAAATGAATTTATACATATCAAGTAGGAAATTGGCCTAGTAAGGACAAGCTGGGAAACCTTTCCAGTGTAAAAAGAGTCTACATGATATGTTAATGTTTCCAGCATTCTACAATTTCTACATTCTCCAGGTTTTACATGTACTGGAAAGTGTGTGAAAAAAAAATTTTTTTACTAGAAAAAGATTTTTCTGTTTGGAAAATAGGTGAAGCCTCTCTATAGTATGCGGAGGAAGAGATGTAAAGAAGAACAACTGGAGGAAGGAGGATGTGAAAAACCTTTCCATGTATGTACATATTACCAAGCATTTTCATTTCCTTAGCCAGATATTAAGCCGTGTGAATGGAGTATGGAGTATGTAAGTTTTTCTGTGTCATGCTAAAATCTATGTGGAAGTTGGAAACACAAATCCAGTTCATTTTGACTTGGGTGAAGGCATTACACTCTCTCCCTCACTACTTTACTTCGACATTTCACGTAGAAAAGTTTTTTGTTTTGTTGGTCTCGGAGAAAATATATCGTCTACCTTTTCCCCTGAGTAGATGGATGGATGGCATCAGAGAGAGAGAGAGAGAGAGCTGCAATAGTAACTTGTAAAACTGTACAGAAAAATGTAGCTCGGAATAGTGGTATTTTATGGAGGCGCCCTGTACATTAGTAGATTAGGGGAAGAGTAGTCAGAGTCAGATGGATGGATCGGATGGAACTTGAATAAAGGGTTCTCTGGAAGTGGAACGGCGAGAAGGAGAACAGAACCAGTTGTAATTTTTACATGAGCGAGTCTTATTTCCTTTAATTTCTCAGTGTATTGATGTGGTTTGAGCCTTATCCATAAGTTGCCCTTCCGTTACATTAGGATCTTCGCTTGAAATAGGTAGCTAGACATAACATTTGTATTTAACAAAGTTAGATACCCTTGGTAACTGTCTAACAAATGGGGCAACCAGATACGTATGAAATCAACAAATTCCGAGTCCAACAACATTATGCACTTTACTAAAAAAAACCTTCAAATCATCTCTCATGTCCACTTAATAATTAATTCTTAGCATAACCTTCGTCTTTCCAAAGTGGAAAATCTTGGACTCTATCTAGAGATTTAATTGTTGCTCGTAAGTCAAGCAAAAAATCTCATGATCTTTATTGCTTTACTAGAAACAAAGACGTGCTTGACTGGAACTCGATTCCTGAACAAGTTTGGCTACACAAACAGTTTCATGTAACTTGCCTCGATGGCTCAGTAGGTAGAGCGTAAGTCTCATAATCTTAAGGTCGTGAGTTCGATCCTCACTCGGGGCACATTTTTGAAAAATTTTGCTCCCACCCTAACCGGAGTTTCCCTCTGCACTGATTTTGATTGAATATGAATTTTTAATCATAATCATAATCGTCAGTTCGTCTCATACTTTCTAACTAATCTCCGCTATTCATTCATTCGTCAAGTGCAAACGCTAAAACTCCCCTGTACCACTTTCCTTGCAATAGCGGGTAATTGTTAGAACCATGAAATGGTTTTCTGTCCTGTCTGTCCGCTGTCCAAGCGGTAACTCTTCACAGACTTAACGTAAAATGGGTTGGTAAGTGCGATAACATCAGAAAGCTAATGGTATCTAGTAATGCTCAAAATTTACATTCGCCTCAGCCTCAGAATTAGCTGGAAATGACTTGCTCGATGGCCAAAAGAAGGTCAATCCGACTTATTGAAACGTTTCTATATCAAAATTGTATATTTTTATAAACAGCATTTAAAAATTAATTACAATAATTATTAATAATTTCTCACACGCTTAACTTTTTGCAAAATGTTTACATTCTCGTTTGGAAATTGAAAACTATGTGAATAAAATTCACTTTGTGTTAGTATCTGAGTAATAGCCACAGCCACCATTATTTCGACTGGCGGACCTAGGAATGGAGGCTGACCTGGTGCAGTTATTGCTAATGTGACCTTGGGTTGTACTTTGCATACCGAACCTAGTGGTGGACATTCCAGTACCGGAACTGCTGCTTGTAGTGCTACGAGATCGGCTTTCTCTCGAAGTTTCTTGGATTGTACTGAGGTTCCTGAAGACAATTGAAATATATGTAGAACAAAATTAGGTCTATATTAAAAACGTAATTAATGCAATTAGGCTGGTTCAAGTCTCACAATGGTGGATCATTAAGGACAGAGTTACAACGAGAAAATCTTTGCATGTTCCTCTGGTAATCTGGAGTAACTTCTACTTCAGGTTGATCCTGAGCGAAACCCTTAAACGGTGCATTATCCTTGCGTAATTGAATTTCTCTAAGAGTCTTTTCCCGTTCTGGAGTTGACATGACGAGGGGCTGAGGTCCTAGATTAAGGGCCATTGTTAAGTTGGATATGTTTAAGTCAATCCCAGTTTGTTGCTGGCGGCGAACAATAATATCTTCTTCCTCGTCGTCAGACGAAGTAGTCCCTGGCTATTAATTGAAAACGCTCATTAAAATCAAAAGCCCCACACTAAAGAGATATTATACAAAAATATGAGGCCCGTACCAACTGTCGTTTGCATAAAATGCTTAATCGCCTCCGAATATCGGACCTCACATCAACCCTGTGATCCTGATCCTGTCTAGGATTTTCAATCAAGACTGTTCGCGCTTGGTGTAACGTGTTCTCATCATGAGTAATTGGCAAGGTTTTCCGCGCTGGCAATCCTGGTTTTAAAAACTAAAGACCAAAAATGATGTTTTTAGGGAAGGCAGATCAAATTAAATTGTTAGTAATTAGATTATCTCACGTTTTCATTTTCATCGTTGCTGTCCCAGTTCCTTGCTCTAGAATGTTCTACAGCAGGAACGTCTGGTGGCATTATACTACCTGGTTCTGGTTCGAATGCTGGCTCAATACCAAGCTCAACGTAATCAACCGTGAAATCCTTACCATGTCTTGTTTCGGGTTCAGGGTCTGCCGGTTCTGATTTTAAATTTATAAAAGTCACTGGCATGTTCTCCTGCAAAGTTTTCTGACTCTGGACAGGATCCAATCTTCTTCCAGAGGAATAAGAAGTGTTAACGTTCACAAAGTGTTGTTTATTTTGGGAGTAGCTATCAGAAATGCTCTCGTACAGGCTAAATTGTTTTGAAGGCTTCTTTTTGAATCCTCCAATGCCGATACCGATCCCAAAAGTAGGATTATTATTGTCAAAATCAACGAGAGGGACTCCTGCGGGTGTAAGGTTCATTAGATCCTCATTTAATCCTCGATCAACAATTCCCAACGCTTTTCTTGGAGGAAGAACTTCAGATACGGCTTTACTACTGTCCATGATTGACATGCAAGGCATAAAAGAGTTTCCTGCAACGGTGGTGTCACCACTACCGAATTTGCTCGTACTACCACCACCAGATCCACTGGATCCCTCCGCATCCGAGGTAGTATCTACTACCATATTTGAATTTTCAGTGGTAAAGTTTTGGCACCGCTCCGAGATATCCATGCCAATTGAAGCTGCCCGGGCAAGTTGGGGGCCATTGCTGATAAGTAAAGTTGATGCCTCTGATTTACCCCGGACATGCTGTTTGTTACTTAGCTCAGTATTCCAATTAAGCTTCTCCCTTTCGAGAGCCTCTAATTTGGCTGTAAAATTGGAAATTTCTTCTTGATATACCTTCCTCTCCTGTTCCAGGTTTTCCAGCTTAGCTTTCGCTTGAGATAGTTCTTCTTGATAAGCCAGTTTTTTCTTCTCCCATAAAGTTTTTAGCTCTTCAATTTCTTGACTTTTACGATGGTATATTGAATCTCTAAGATTGTTTTCGGTAGTAATTTTCGTAAGTTCGTTCATCAACTCTTCGTTCTGCCTCTCCAAATTCTGATTTTTTTTATCTTTCTCTGATAAAATGTTTTCGAATTTTTCCGACTTTCCCTTAATATTGCTGTTTTCTTCTCTTAAGCTAGAAATTTGATCGCGAAGATGCTGCGTGCTTCTTAGTTCCATGAGCTCCCGATTCCTCTTTTCCCACCAGCTAATTTCGTCAAGTTTTATTTGGTTATCAACATCTAGAGGCTAAAATAAGATATATTTATGTCACCCCTTTGATGTCAAATATGATTAATTTATAGTGAGCTACAAGGAGAAGAAAATTATAAATATATAATTAATTACCTTGTACTTAATATCATTGCATTCCATAAACGTGTTTACTTCTGCATCGTTTAATTCCTGGATAAGCGCTTGAGCTTTAAACTCTTGGAGTCTTTCTCGGACCTCAAGTTCAGCCCGATGCAGTTTTTCGATTTTTTTTTCATCCAATGTAGTAGACGAGGGAGTTGGAGTTGAGTTGACTACGGCTTTCTCCTGAACTTCTGTCGGATCAGTGGCACGAGAAGGAGGAGGTTGAGTTTGCATCATTAAATGATCTGATTCAGCTTCTTCCACGGCTTTCCTTTCCTTTAAAACCCTTTTGTCCACAGGAGCCTTTCTTAGCGCGTGAGGATGATGAAAACACATCAGCTTGCATGTCTGACTCCACAAACACTGACAAAGGTCATAAAAACAAAACTTTGCGGTTTGTGTATTCCAGGTCGTTTTTTTAGTTTTGTTTGATTTTTTTATCATTCCCATACCTTGTATTTTTTCTGAGGGCTCGGGAATGGCTGGAGTACACAATTGTGCATTTTCAGAGTTCCAACGAGAGGCTTCTAGCCGATTTTCGCGGTCGCTTCCGGGAGGATCAAAAACAGGGAGCTTGCTTGACGGTCCTTTTGAATCGGAAACAGGGTCCCAAGTTCCTTCCTAAAATATTTTAGTAGTCAATGTTAAATTTATTTAGTATTAAAATACGGACAAATAAAAACTTAAACAAGCAAAAGTAGCTAACCTTGTACACAGCAAGTGTTCTTTTTAAAGCTTGGCTATTATTTGTTCCTGGTCTAGGTTTGAATGAGGTGGTTGGTCTTGCTGGCTGCAAATTTTGCCGAATCGACACTGCTTCGTTATTTTCACCAACAATGGGCACTGATGCAGCAAAGTTTCGACTTTCTCCAGTGTCAGAATACATTTCCCCTTGTTGCAACTGCAACGCAAAGCGTTCTGCCCAGTTTTGTTGAATACACCTATTAATAGCATATTATTTAATTTAATAAAATATTATTACATACGCTGGCATCAATTATGACTGAACATTTTTATTACGTCAACATTTCCTCCAATATCTTTTTCGGTTGAGCATCATTGGAAATTCCCTTTTTTAATATTTCTGTGGCCTTTTTTGAATCACCTTCTCTATCGTAGCTTTCTGCTAAATGCTTGTAAATATCGCTAAGTTTGGTACACAGCCCATTATCAAGAAACCTTTCTAATATTACTTTTTTACGATCTGGTGGCATCGGTGGATCTTGAGTTTCTACCTGAATGGTTTAAAAAAAGAGTATTAGTCTTTCTATTTTGTTCTCAAACATTACAATCTTCGCTTGGATAGCTTAAACTGTTACTCAAACCTACCGTTTTTATAAGCATCTGGGCGTATCTTCGATCATTTTGGTACCGTTCGTCTTTCATAAACCTCTCAAAAGTGTTCTTGACAACTTTCGAATATCTGTTCTTGATGCTGGGGTTCATCGTTGGAAAATGTTGTTCCAGGTATTTGATCACGTCTAGCCATGATAGTAATGGGTCCTCTCCATCATATACTTCTGCAATTTGCTCCAGTTTTCTAAGAAATAGGTCAGCCATTGGATGATATTAAAGTTTATTCTAGTACCAATTATAATATGTTTCCTAAACTAATACTAAGACATTAAGTACCGAATCTCCTGCAAGTGATACTCCTCATACTGATGTTGATCATTAAATCCAGCAGCACTACAAACCGGCAAGGACTCTTCCAGATAAACCATTCTCCGTCCTTTCGAAAGTGGCTGAATGTTTTCTTTCTTCAGTTCCCATTCTCTCTGCCCACCTCCACTCATTTTGTTTAGTGTCAGTAAAAAAAATAGCGAATTAACTTGAAACAAAAACGTTTTTAAATTTTGTTTGTGTCCGGCTCTATAATAATTGAGAATGAATACTTTTGGAATCTAGAATGACTTAAATTTAACACGGACACTTTATTTTTGGAATTTGACAAAATATTACAAAACCAAATTAATTAAGTAAAGTAGACAGGCTCTCTGCCTCTAAGGTCCCACAACCACAACATCAAGTTAACAATATCCAAGCAAATCTGAATGAAATGAAAGCTTCACATTTTTGTCAACGGACAGAAAAGAAAGACCTCTAGTAGTTGCGCCAAAAAATTTAAGTTTTACAGGGTAGAGTCATAGAGTAACAGACAAAATCTGCTTGTCAAGTTTGCAAAATATCTAACCTACATCTGCTTCTGCCCCGGGATGAAGAAACATAATGTATTGATCAGATCGGGTTGGGCTTGTTACACTACACGACTATACACGACATGTTCAAATGTAGCTTGGCTTTCGTCTATCTATCCTGGCTACATATTCAGAGGAAGCCTTAGCTGTCTATGTTTTTTTCCTGGAATAAATATTTTTGTTTTCGTTTCGTAGCCATCTTGTCCACAGAGATGTAAAATATTACGATGCATTCATTTAAAAATTATTACTTGCTTTGTGATACTTGCTGATTGGACTGGTTTTTAACTTACTTCTTTCGGAAATTTATTCACGATTTGATTCTTATCTTTTAAGCTAAGGGGTTTAGAGAAATTCCATAAAATGTGGCAACTGGAGTGTAAGTGTGCAAGTGCCCAAAATATTTCTAAAAGCGTTTTTAATTGTTGATGCAAGTGCAGTGCTTAAGAATTAATAACTTCAATGACTATGGCGTCAGCCGACGTGGACATCATAACATTGAATCCGTCATTGGTCCAGAAGATCCAAAAGTATGTTGAAATTCTAACTTTCATATATTTCATTTTCGTTCCCAAATTCAAACTCTTGATTTAAAATGTTTGTTATGCAGTGATAATGGTTCGTAAACTTAATATTGATGTCCACGTCTTACTTGATTTATTTCAGTTATATGAACGACCCTTTGTACAAGGAAACAGTTGAAAATGCAGCTAGCTATAATGCCCGCTTGTCTTCTGAACGGACAATGCGGCTTCCATTCTTGGACTCTCAGACAGGTGCATAGTTTTAAATTCTTATACTCTCTTACACTGAGGCTGCGAATTATAACATTCTCTAAAATTTTCAGGAGTCGCCCAAAATCATTCCAATTTGTTTATGGACCCTCGTCAACGCCTCCCTGGTCTGAGGGAGGGTCAAATTTACTCATACCCCTCAAAGAGATGGAGAAAAAAACGTCGTCAGTATTTAATAAATTTTATGCAGCCTCGATATCCAGTTAGGAATGAAAGCAAAGAAGAAGAGCCGCTTAGTGCGATAACCACGGAAAGCTCTCCGTTCCCTCCTCCACCACCCCCAATAGGCTTTAATGAGGATAGCAAAGATAGTACAAAGGATGAAACTAAACCTGTAAGTTTATATTTCTACAAATGTATTTAAGAGGACGATCATGTATAAATGAATGCCTATTATTACTCACTAATTTATATTTTAGGAATGGTATTATGATGAGCTAGAAATGCCTGATGTTGGCGAATTTGAAGAACCAGATCCCGACTCGGATTATGATTACGAGGAATACAGTAGTAGTAGAAGGAAAAAGAAGAAGCCTCCAGCGAAAGCACCCAGAGTACGAGCATATAAATCAATATCAATCTGTAAAAGTTCTAACCTGCAATTAGTAACAGATTTAAAATATGTTATGCTTTGTCGTACAGACACCAGGGAGTCGTGGTCGTCGGAAGATCACGTACGATGCAGTTACTGATCCAGAGAAACCATTTGCGTGCGACAGTAAGCTCCTAAACCGCTTCTTACATGTTTACATGTAAAACCTATCTTGCTGCTTTCTTTGTCTCAATGTATAGTGAGGTCTCTCGGGCGCTTTCAAATCTTTTTGTGTCTATTTGTCTTACTGTGGCCGTTGTTAAATGTCTATTTTATTGATTCAAATTATTCTTCGTGATAGTTTGTGGAGCTCGGTATAAAACTCGTCCAGGATTGACCTACCATTACACTCATTCACATAAGGATAAAGAAGATGAGGAAGATGATGAGATGGTACCAGCTTCACCTAAACGTGATGATCCTTCAGGTCACTACAAAATATCCAATAACAAACTTTTCTCAATGTAAATTCATGTCCAAGCTAAAGCAAATGTCAGTGAAAGAGTCAACACACATGATTTAGTTCAGTTCATTTTATTTTTCCTTTCCAATCATTTGCGACTTACTTTTTTCCATTGAAGATAATTTTGGAATACTTTAACATGGAGGGAAACTACTATTAATTGCTATTCCAAAGGCATCCTCCAAAAAGAACTTATAATCAATATGTAACAGTCACGCAGCTCATCTCCTGCTTTTTCCGTTTGCATAAATAAGAATCATTAACAAATAAATTAATTTTAATTGGGTAGAGGTAGTGGATTATGGTGATGAGCGTAGGGAAAATGTTTATTATGTGTAATGTGGTTGTCTCATTTCAATCGTACGCTGTAAGAATTTTACGAGAGCTTTTTTAATTTTTCCATTTGATTATTAATTGTGTTTGCATGATGATAACTATTACCTATACTTTACTAATTTTCAATGTTCTGCCCGATGCGACGATACGATGAAAGCAATTTTTAGATTAGTTGTCGGTACACTTCAAGTAAAACAAATACAACTTATTCATTGTAATAGACTTTTCGTGGGGACTTTAGGCAATGTCTTAAACTCATGATTGACGCATGCTATAATTTTTTTAGGTAATGCTTACATGCCTCGCTTTTCCTTTAGGTTTAGATTAGTCGAACCATCTACTCCAAGACTAAGGTCTAGCGATAGCAATAATTAACTATTTAAAAAGTTTCGGTGCTAGAGCATAAGGACTAGAAATGGACTAGACTGTAGAGTTATTTGAACTGTACATATATGTTTTCATTTTATGTCCATTTAGCTTCACGTCATGTCTGAATGGAATTGAATCCTTTGAAACATAAGACTTGCCAGCAACAAATTTTTAACCTCAAATTATTATTAGGAATTATTAGAATGTCAGGATGTCTTTCGAGATATTGCTTCAAGTTGCATTTGTATATAGCTATTATTGACTGAATGTTCGCTCTGAAGAAACCGCAGTGTGTAGTCTTTAATGTTTGTGTACTAGTCTGAAGAATGAAAGGCTAAATATTTCATGTAAGTTTTACATTTTTTTCGAATGTTGGTTTTCATTTGGAATAAAGATTTAGGAGCTCAAGCATAACCCGACAAAGATAAAAGTAGAAATATTTGGTAATTTTCAAATTCGATAGGCATTTTAGTTAAGTTTGCAAGAATGCATATGAATCTATTCAGGAAAAGACTTTTTAGCGTCTAAGGTCTGATTCAGTCAAAGTTTGAGCGTTTAAAATATACAGAGACCGGTTGGAAAACTACATACAAATTGGTGACTTATCAATTGGTATCAAAGACTGTGAGAAGCTTTTCTTATCATTAACTATAGTAAATCGCTATAAAACAAGGAATCGCAAAATTAATGAAGGGGTTTGGAATATTTGAAAGATTCCGTGTTCGGTATGAAGAACTATAAAGTGAGGTCAGAAAAGCGTAAGAAGAGGAAGAAAATATGTAGGAAGGATCATGAAGCTTTATAATTTAGAATTTTTAGTTGATAAAATGTTACTGATACAGTCTCCTTATAATTTTTCCCTATTTAAAGCATGTGATAAATGGTGAACACTAAAGACGTCAAAACCTTTTTATACGTACGAATGTACTTTGTACATTCTTCCGCTCCGAAGTGGGAGGAGTTTGCTTTGTACATTTCCCGCTTTATGCAACAGTAATTTGAAGGGAAGTTTCAGATTCATTTTAAGTTTTACACATTTGACGAAATTTTTGTACACGTTCATCATTCGAATATGATTATTAATTATACTGCTATCTCGCATATTCAATATTTAGTTAAACAGAGCGAAGATGAGGTTAACTAAAACAAGCAAGTTGTAAGCTATAGATAAAGAAATAATTTTGTTGATATAAATAGAATATTCATTTTAAACTGATGACTTGTTAGGGAAGTCTTAGAATATTCTGTAAAAAATGTATGTAAAAATGTGAACATTGAAAGATCTGATTTTTTTTTGAATAACATGAAACGTGTGATCGAAAACACTGTTAAAAATTGAACTGAAGATTCAACATCTCTTGTGGTCATACAAAATGAGCAATTGCATAAGACTTGAATGTTTAGTTTTTTTAAGTCGCGTGTGAGCACAATCATACAGGCTTATGATTTCTCTCCTCCGAGTCCTTTTTTGTTAAGTCAAGTTCCACAGGCAGTTTGGACTCCTTCGGATGTCAGTTTCAATTTCTGTTAAACGATCTTCCATCTACTTCAAGAAAACGCTCTGTCTGTCTCTGTCTCTCTAATTCCATCTGGTTTTTTGCGAAGGTTAGTCCAAATTGTTTGTGGAATCTTGTTATCATTTTTTTCATCCCAAATTTCATAGGGTCAGTTTTGTATAAAAGTTGAATAAATTTATCTAATAAAATTGTTTCGTTTGTGTGATTCCTCTTTATAGGAAAGAGACGTGGTGGGGCAGCATCTTCTCTTCCACCCCCAGTTTTGCATCCACAACAAATGCCTCCTAATGCTGGAGGACTTCATCCCCCTACGCTACAACCACAACAGTTACCACCACCGCAACATCATCAAATGCATTTGCCAAATCCTGCAGTGTCTAGCTCGGGGATGATGATGCCACCTCCACCACACATGATGCATGGACATCATCCACCACCTCCACATCTTGTGCCACAACAACAACCACCCCCTCATCATGGTGGGGGACCACCTCCTCATCACCCGTATGGAGGACCTCCGCCACCACACCCTCAAACAGGCCATCCACAACCTCCTCCACATCTCCAACCTCCCCCACCTCAACAGACACATCATCCTCAGATGCCACCTACTTCCCAACCTAATCCTCAACAGCCCGGGATGATGCCTGGAACTTCTAATGTTCCTCCACCACCAATTTCCTCGGCGCCTATGATGCCCCCAACTTCTCAAGGCCAAAACCAAAGTCCCATTGGACTGCAACCTCCCCAGACACAACCACAGAACCAGGAAGCGAGTAATGGTGCGGAGAGGAAAGGAAATGACAATATGAAACCCCGTGTTCAACCCTCCCCTTATTGCGACTTTTGTTTGGGTGATGCTGTCGAAAATAAAAAGAGTGGGGAGCCGGAAGAAATGGTCTCATGTTCTGATTGTGGTCGTTCAGGTTAGTGTTGATCAACTTTTAATCAATTGAATGTTAATTTTGAAAAGGAAATTTTTTAAAATCCGATTCGACTTGCTTTTATTCAAACAGGCCATCCAAGTTGTCTTCAGTTTACAGCTAATATGATTATCTCGGTTAAAAAATACCGTTGGCAATGCATCGAGTGTAAATGTTGCTCCCTTTGTGGAACTTCCGACAATGATGTAAGAAATTATCTGTTCTGTGATGATTGCGATCGAGGATATCACATGTATTGTCTCGTACCACCGTTAGATGCGCCTCCAGAGGGTTCTTGGAGTTGTACGCTTTGCATTGCAGAATTTCACCAGAACAAATAATATTTTACCGGTTTTCTCATGGCTGAATTGATTTAATAGGTATTTTTAGTAAACCGTTTAGCACGTATGTAATCTCTAATCTCAAGGACAATGTTTGGTAGTGTTTTAGTATTACCTTAATTAATATTTGTAATAAAACAATTTACAAAATAGTTAGCAATTATTTGGTAGATTGCAAAGGATAGGTCAGGTTAGTTAAATAATTATCAATTTTCTTGGGAAAAATCTATAAACTGGTAGACTTTTATTTGATGGATGGTTTAAAAATGTTTTGGGGAAAAGATTGTAAATGTGTATAAAGAACAAGGCAGAAAACAGGGTTGGACTTGATCCAAATATAGTTACTATAATAAGAAGGATGTTTCCAAAAACCGTTTGAGTACTTAAAGAAAACCAGTAGAATGTAGAATAGAACTAGTTATAGTATAATTATTGCATTGCAGCAAATAAAATTGTTGACGATGATGACGTGGTATGATGATATAAACTTGAAATTCTACCAATTAATCTACCTATCCATGTTTATCTATCTCCATGCATTATCCTTTCTGGATATTAAGTAAATAGTGTATTATGTGATTTCCAGCTTGAGTTGTTTATACTAATGTTAAATAGGGTGATTTTGTAAGTATTTAATTTAACATGGAGTTGTACGATCTGTTTTGTATTTACGGAAGTGGATTGGAATATGATTTTTATTGATAAATAAAGTTTAGCTACTAAAATTGGCTTTGGGAGTTTCATTATTACCTTGTTCCAAACTTCAGCACTTATCTTATTTCATTTATCAGCATAAATAGTAAAGTCTCACAATGCCCCATCTGGACTATCCTGGAACAAAATGTAAGCAAGAAAGGG
>JAANSQ010000616.1:0-21041 GCA_036850885.1 Lepidocyrtinus dapeste | reverse complement strand
TCCGTGATATCGTTCGAGTGGAGCTTTTTATGGAATGTGGAGCAAGAGGAAACTGTATATTTAATTTTTGAGTAATGTACTTTTATCAAAATTCAAGCGCAATTGTAGTGAACTCATAAATTTTAGCAAATTGCATGTTATAGGACGAGCTTATTGCTTGCTCCCACAATGCCACAATTATTTGCCGTTTCTCACGTTGCTATATGTTCGCCTGATGCAAAAAAGATTTGAATATCTTTGCATGGTTTTTGAAAATTGCATGGTCTAAAATACCCCCTGGGTCATGATTATACATACCCAGTGTAAAAAGTGCTCAAGCTTTGAATACTCACATTTCCTTTTCATTTTAAATTTCACATGTAATCATCTCTGAGATGAGTTGTTGTGCAACCAATCTAACATGAATACATCAGTATTTTCCGTGGCCGTGCTGAGCTATGTCCTCTAAATCTACTTACAAACAGCCGCGAGACGTTGGAGAGCGTTAGGGTGTAGGTGTGCTCTTATGTACTTACAAACTGAAAACTTTTGTAAGGCAACAGCAATACGGGACTTGCAAGTGCTGTTCCCGAAATCTTTTATTTGTTAAACAAGGGTGATAGTGAATGTCTGACCTAAAATGAAATCTGGCTTGTATAACTGTACTTATAAATATCAACAAATACTATACTTTTGCTTGAAAATACTGATAAATAATTGCAAAAAAAAATCCTCTCCATTTTAATTAAAATGAGAATTAATAATGTTTACTTTTTGATGTAGCTTGTCTCGGGGGGCATCTCTAAGAATGGACTTTAATGTGGTGAGAGGCTCACCAAACAACAGACGATGCTCTTACAGAACACCTCCAACCAACAATAGTCTACGCCGCACTCAAACCTACAACTCTAATAATTCCAGTGGTGTACGAAACAATAATAATCACAACAGTTATCATCATAATTACAGTGAGAACGGTACTAGAAAAAATATCCAAATCAATATGAAAAGTCCCATCATTCCGTTAATACAGGTTGACCAGGTGTAAATAAAGGGAAAGCACTAGAAATGCGTAAATACTTCTAGTCCCGCTTACTGGAAACATCATGTCGAGTTTTATTTCCTTGTATGCTTTCACCGTAATTAAAATTCGAAAGTAGACATCATGTATTTCCCAGTAGTGTTCAGTGTTCGTATTCATGTAGCAACATAAGCAGAACACTTACATTCGAAAGCCATTAATCTAACCTAAGGACATGTCTTCAATTATAAAGTTCGACAGGATGTCAATTACAAACTAGGAATTTCCGTGGTCGTGTAGTAGCGGAGTAGTTGCAAAGAAACAGTATTTTACCAAGATATTCAACCTTGTTTCAACTGAAGATGAGAATGGAAATGAACTTTTTATTATTATTATAGAGCTTTTATTAAATATTTTCTACAAATTCTAGTCAATGTAAGCAGTATACTAATTAATAGTAAATTACTGGGCTTCATAAATATATATTAGATGTTGATTCTACGATTTTAGCTTCTATAACGCTTTTTTCTTGGATGTTTTAACGTTTCGTCGGCGAAAACGTTTAATTTGCCAGTACTTATTTGGATATCATTTGATGTTTTGTTTACAGAGAAATGCAATACGTACACATCAACAGTTATATGATAAATACTCGTGTATTTTTCAATGTTTACAACGTAAAAAAGTATTTAAGTAAAAGAAAAAGTTTCTGGTCTAATTTCGCAAAAAATGATTTCCTTACGCATTTTTTATTGAGAAAAAACCAGTCCAAAGTAATTTGATAAAAAAATATTTCCAGTTGCTTCCTGTAAAACTATCCAACCAATTTAAATAACAACAATAAAAATAATGGTTCTGTTAATTAGTATAATGTTACTTTAATTTGCTTCTTTACGTAAAAATCATCAAATCACTCAATCTATTTAGACATTTTAAAGGGCAATAAAATCCAATTATGACTACAGTGAAACCATTCTCTTTCCTACTGTCTAAATGGAAAAGTCCAATCTATCCTTGAAAGTCTTTCCACAAACATGTCAGAGTCTTTGCTACTCTTGTCATTTCGGCTGCAAGAAAAAATATGGCGAAGCACACTTCGTCGGAAGTTTTTCTTGAACTGGAATAAGACCGATCAGAAATTTCATTCAGAACCTTGGAACCTCAAAGTTTAGTTGAAGGTTGGGTACTTCAATCTCTTGATATTCCTTCCATGTTTCATAGTGTACGTATACCTTTTCACTTGCGGCTTACGACGCCCTGTGGAACACAAATTCATCAAGGTGATCTTCAACGTAGTGTTCTGCTTATTACTTTGCAGTAGCTTCACCTGGTACAATATACTCCTGCGAGCAAGACAAGAAACCGCCAAATGTTTCAACGAACTGCTCTCCATTCATGGGCTTTTACACTCTGGCAGGTTATTCCCAGACAATAGAAACTTAGTCCCAGAAAATTCACACGAACAAATTGATAAGCTTGGAGTGCTCTCATGTGTGCTAGTCATCAGTTGTGGAGTGTATCCTTACATCGCCCTGTTATCCTACTCATATGCATATTTCCACCTAGGCCTAAGGTTCGATCCACTTTCTACCTTGCTGTCTTCTATTTACCCTCCGGAGCTCCAACAGGAAATTCTGTTGTCGTGGAAATACATATTTCCGTTCTTCACCGCTTTTTCTATGCATGCCTTTGAAGAGTGGATGGTGATGAGCTACACTTGTACGATTTCGATTTTCATGGGAGCTTATCGAAGAGATATATACGTTTGCTTGAGAAACTTCCCCCATTCGATTGAAGGTCACGAAGAATCAGTAAAATTGTACAAGGAAATGTCTGTACTTACAAATAATTTAAGAAGTTTGACAGATCCGTTTGTTTTCTTTTCGTTGGCTATTGGATACGTTATATTTATGGCTTTGGCATGTGGCTCAACACGGTGGGATATGGTTTCAAAACGAGACTCTTTAGGAAACAACTTAACGCACTCTCTCCAATCGGGTTTTACTTTGGTTCATTTAGAAAATTAGACGCTGATGCTAAATTATGGAGTACTTTAATTCTCTCTCTGGACGAACAATTGACATGTGTTTGCATTAAGGCTTCAACAGTTTCCGAAAATAATTTTGAAGTCAAAAATTGCAATAAAATTATAAGTTTATTAGTAAAATATCTTAGTGATGTTTTTAATTTATTAGCGAATCTAATAGTACTAATTGAATTAAAAATTATGACGATTTTCACACCTACTAATCAGTCAGTCGTCTCAAATATTAGCCACCCAGACTAATTCTGTCATGTCATGCTTTTCATGTAATGTTCTGGATTAAATTGCTGCTATTTAAGTATGGTTCATTCGTTACCATGTTTCATAATGGCATGTCATGTAGCATTAAACATGTCCAGAGTGAATAGGATAACCCCAGTTCTCCACAAAGTTTTAAAAATCTGCCTGGATTTTTCCTATTTCCTTTTAATCTGTCCCTTTCGTATAGTTTTTAAGAAGCAAAATGGAGGCGGCATTATATATTGCAGGTGGCAAAGACTTGCTTGAGTGAATAGGATAACCCCAGTTCTCCACAAAGTTTTAAAAACCTGCCTGGAGTTTTCCTATTTCCTTTTAATCTGTCCCTTTCGTATAATTTTTAAGAAGCAAAATGGAGGCGGCATTATATATTGCAGGTGGCAAAGACTTGCTTGCATAATCTCCGTAACATTAGCTATCCCATGGTACATAATGGACCTCTGGCTGTATGTTCCACACAACCCCAAGAATCCCTCCCAGTATTTACGCCTTCTCTCCAAGATCTTTGCTCACGGAATATCGGCCAATTATCTCCTGTTGTTTTGGACTGAGAAGGAGAAATGGCTGAGTTTATTAAACTTTCTTCGCGATAAGGAAACCCATGGCATATTTTGGTTTGGGAAGGGGAGCTGGTTGTCGAAAATCCTGGTTGGAGAAACTACCGTAACCTTCATCTGTTGTCTTTATTTGAGCAATTCCCTTCTTTGGAGTTTGGAGTCGGCATATTTCACCTTAGCCAAATTTAGATTTCGTACGGTGGAAATCTTTCTGGAGGAGCTAACGAGATATTTTGGCAGCTCTTCACTGGCAGCAATCATCTTTACACTTGGAATAATTGGACTTTTCGAGAAACACGTAATTGTAGTAGTTTCAGGCCTGTATACTTGGGCGACTGTGATAACCCTCTGGATTCCTGTAGATTCATTTACACAATTCATTCAAGAACCAAAGATTACGATGTCTCCCCTGAAATCAAAATTTGATTTAGAGTCTGGAATTTCCAGTTCTAGAGATCAACCCAGATTAATATTATTACAATACGATGCATTGAAGGAATTGGCGAATTTATTGAATGATTTAAATGGTTCTACATACACCTTGTGGGTACTGGCCCTTGCGACATATTTTCCCACTCAGTTTCAAACAATTGCTGCAAGCGAGAACATCCTTGAAGGAATTTTAAGAGTTGGAGCTATCACGCAGTTCTTACTTTGCGACATTCAGATAATGTTCTTTGCAGCAAGTGCAAGCCACAAGGTACTTTGTCATTACAAGCATATTGTTCTCATGCTCAACGGTTTAACTGATGATGTTGTACTTAGATGCGAAGCATGAGACACTGGTTATTTTGCAACGAAGCCTTCAGGTTAGTTTCGGATCGGGAGGTTCAAAGAATTTTAGGGGAACTGGATAATCTTGAAGTTTCCATTAAAGGAAGTGACGTATTCCCTATTACATATTCTGTCATTGCGAATGTAAATACGCTCAGCTTTAAAATTTACTTGGCGAAGGTTCATAACATAATTAAATTATAATCCAAAGCTATATTTTATTTTTGTGTTTAGGTGTGGGGTCTCATGCTCACCTACTTCATCGTTTGTGTGCAATCGGAGTGATTTCATCATGAAAGTTTTTATAGAAAGATAAATTGCTCTTGGTTGTTAATGAACTTCTTCTTCTTCTTCAGGCTGTATGATTATTAAAATTAAATTAGGAGCCTCACCTTGATTAATTGACTATCTGTCTATAAAAATTACTTTTTTCATTGATTGTGTTGCTTATGATAGTAAATATTTGAGATCCATCAATCCTATAATTCTTTTGTAAATATCCACCTTTTAAGAGTGATTGGATTGATGTAAATTTTTCAAGGAATGAAAAGTGAATTAATCTACCAAATGCAAATTATAAGTAAAAATACTAGCATCGTTTTAAAGGTAAAAAATTAAATATGAAGAACTGATATAAAGTTTCTACCAGTTTTTTATTGATATCATGGAAAATAAATCTGTTACTATAGTCAAAACTAAGCTTAATAATGACAGCGGAAATAATGTTCCGACTTATTCCAAAGTCCTCAAAATGTACGTGGATTTCTCTTACGTTCTCCTAATTTGCCCATTTCGATTCATTTTGGAAAATCGAAAGGATAGAAAGACGTTTGTTACAAGCAAGTGCTTACCACAAAGAATCGTCTGCGCCATCATCTTTGTTTGTAATTCAATCTGGTTCCTGGCAGACCTTCAGTTGTCAACTCCATCGAATCAGAAGAACCCTTCGCAGTATGTGCGTTTCTTTTCAAGAATCTTCCAGCAGGGAATAGCCCCCATTTTCTTAAGCATTTATTGGTTCAACGAAAAAAAGTGGCTTTGTCTAATGAACTTCATTTGCGAACTTGAGTGTGGTAAGTTTCAATATGGGCGTGAACAGCGCTTATCAAGGTTCACGAGACATAAGACTACTATTCAGTTTATGTGCTTGCTTTACATGATCAATGCATTTCTTTGGACTTTACAATCCCTCCACCGCTATCTCGAAGAATTTGGACAAAGTTGCGCTGTAGATTGTAGTTTTTGGGAGGGAGTGGATCTTCTGTCAGACTCCCTATATTTAACTAAAATACTAAGGAAATATTTGCCACCGAACGTTGTTGCACTATTGATAATTATTATGCTATTCGAGAAACTAGTGTCTGAATTATACTGCGGCCTGTTCTTGTTGGCTGTGACAGTAACTCTGTGGATACCGGTAGGAGCTTTTGCCCAAATGATGCATGATCGTAATCTGCAAGAGCAGTATAGAGTTGTAGAAATGGAAAATAACTTACAGGTTCCTCCACACAAAGTGTTAGAGGGATATAGTGCGTTGAGGACTCTGGCAGATTTAATTAACGATACGTTTGGCACCGCTGTGACATGCTGGCTAATAGCTCTTGTCACCTACTTCCCTACGCAGTTTCAAACTCTCGCAGTTAGCAAGACAATACACGATGGAATACTTATGATTGGAACTGTCACTCAATTTTTACTTTGCGATACGTTGATCATGTTTTTTGCAACTGACATCAGCAAACAGGTATTAAAAGTGAAAGATATAATATGTGTATGTTAAATCTTTGGACAAGGTGACTTTGTTTTCAGATGGACAATTTTAAGTCGTGGTTGTTTCATCATGAAAACTCTAAACATTTTACTGATCGGGAACTGCAAAGAATCTTGGGTGACCTAGACTCTCGGACTGTGACCATCAGAGGAAGCAACGTCTTTCCCATAACCTTTCCAGTTCTTGCAAACGTAATCTCGTATATTATGCTTAAAGTTATGGATTATAAACCAGTCTTGAGATTATTAACTATTTCTCCACAGATTGCGGGTCACATGCTTACTTACTTCATTATTTGCGTACAATCTCAAGGGTGACAATATCAGAAATTTCAAGTTGACAATTTGTCAGGGTTACGGAAAAAGATGAGCCAAATATCAACGGAGCTAAAAAAAAAATTTATCATGATCCAGACGGAGAATATTTTGCTTAGAAAATCGAAATGTTGAGCCCTAGGCAATTCAAACCCGTTTTTTTCCAGATTCCTAACGTAACATGTTCTTTGTCGATTTTCAAATCTCAGGATTTGACCTCCAAATGCGAAACTATTTAAGCTTAAAATGTATCGTCTCTTGCATCCATTGTTGAATGGCACCTGCTGTAGAGCTCTTTTAAAAGTAAAATCTTTAACAAGTTAAGTTTTTATACCATTTCGGTATCAATTCTGATATTATCGACAAATTTCAATCTTTAAATGTGAACTGTTTCGTACAATTTACACTTAGCTTGGTGGTGGTGATCAGCTTAATTCGAAACTCGTACGAAACGGAAGATTCACTACCTGTTACACTATAAGCCCCAAGATTAAAGTCATTAGACCTGACTCAGAACCTGGATTCAAGTCGCACTTAACCCCAGTGCAAAGCATAATGCATTGTGGTGGGTCAAAATTTAAAGAAAAATATGTTTTACATATTCTAACAACTTCAATTTTGATTGTATTCTTTTGTTGGGATATTAGGAGATCTCGGGAAATTTCTTTCTGCCAGTGTCTGCCGTTTGCCAGCCGATGGAAAAATAGCCGAATGGGAGGTAGAGCTGTTCCCTAGTTTGGACTCCAATGGACTTGGAGGTTGCACTTATCGAGGGCACCACTAAGCTTCTATACGACCGAGCTGTGGCTAATTCTGTTGCTAAGGAGAGGCAAAGAATAATTCTATGTCCTTAACAACCCAATTTTTTGTTTATAGAGTTGGTGACAATCAAGTGGAAGGTTGTGCAGAAGCTGATTACCAACTTTTTTGAACAGTTTATTAAATTCAATCAATTTTAATTTTTAATGAATATGAAATAAAGAATTTTTGCATAGCATTATCAGCATATTTGGTAACAAACAAGCTAAGTTTAAAAACGTGACACCAACATGACTTGGCTAAAAATAAGAGACGTTGACGAGAAAAGCTTTGTACACCATTGCATTGCCTTTTTGCCATCCGACCATATACTGTGCGGAAATTGACCTTGAAGAACCTACTTGTCTGTGTAGTAAGGAACAGGTTCATAGTTATGTGCTTTCCAAAATATTACAGGTAGGTTTCTAACAATTCTATATTCCGACGAACCGACAATAACTCAAGTTTATTCATTCCAACACTCAACTTCCAACAACAACTTTCCATTTCATTGCTGTAGTCATTTTTAAGTGCTATTATATTTATTTCAATGTGACCAATCATTTTAAATTACCTATAAATTTATCTGAATTATGTATGAGTAAACAAGGCTGGGAAATTTAGCTGTAATTTGCTATCCTATCGACTAAAATGTAAATAGAATTGGTTTCAGGTATTTCATAACGTCTTCTAGTGTGACGCACATACGTATATATATTATGTATGGTTTTTTAAATATGTTTATCATTTAAAGTTAATTCTAGTGGGTAAGGTAAATAAAAAACGACTGAATTTAAAAACAACTGTCGACCGTCAAGAGCCTCCGCCTGAATTTTGTCACCCCAATGGCCTCATAACCATTATGAATGCATTATGATCTAGTGAATAGATGACATTGATGGAAACTAAATTTACCTCAAAAGCAATAAATCAACAAATCTGGCTATAGAGAAGTTCAGAAATACTAGAGGAGTGCTGATTTCTACAAAGTTATTCCCTCCAAAGGCGATCTTGAGTGGCGCCATTGACTTTATCATTCTTTGTCTCTCCCTGCTCTTCCGCAGTAGACAGAATCCACTTTCACCGTTTCGTCTAGTCTCCTCAGTACGTTTGATATTCTCGATTGCTGCAATGGATGTCGCGTTTACGGATCCAGCTTTACCGTAAAGGTATATGATGACCAGGAGAGGTTGAAGTATGAAGGTTAGGAGGGCAACCATCAGAATTAGTGATACTTTATGGAGCTTTAGTGCTTGAAACATTGCATAAAGTGAGCAAACTTGTAAGGAGACTGTTCCGCACAAAGTGATGAACAGCACTGCAACGTGAGACTCGTTGAACGAAGCACACAGCAGTTGGAGTCGCCTGTACGTGATTGGATCGAAAAATGCCACTTGTTCAAATGCCTCACTGACTTTGGTCAACGTGTAGCATCCGGACAATATGTGGACATAGACGACGGATCCTGACATGGTTATTGTCTTCCACAACTTCTTATGAATCAAGAACTGTACGATCATATTGATCAGCTTAATTGGAGTAGGCAGATCATAGTGACAACCAGGGTTGACCTTGGCAAACGCATTCGTGGGGGAGCATGGAAACACTCCGCTTGCAATTGCAGTTGACCATGTTATAAATAATGAAGCAATCAAGAAACTTTTTGAGACCCAGGCGCAGGCGGAGTGACGTGTTGTTCCCCTGTCCCCCAAATTCCAAGGTTGAAGTTGGTGGCGGGTTCTAACGTTGAGTTCGTGTTCGGCCTGAATGATTCCATTGAGAAACAAGGTACATTGCGGGGCGCTAACTGATGTAAACCATATCAACCAACAGGCTCCCATGGCACCTACAAATGTGATCGCTGCGATGCATGCAGATTCCAATTGAGGAACTTTGTGGATATAACTGAAGGTGGTGTAGGCGGGGAGTGCTGAAAAGCAGGCTAAAAAAAGACACCATTTTTTCCACCTAGTGTCTGTCAAGTCAGTGGTAATTCTTCCGGTACGGTTGTTACAGGAAATGGGTAGAACAGATGAAGGATATAGTGCAGCCAAAGTGGGCAAGAAATCAGTGTGAAATGGCATGATTTATGTATGTATATACATAGGTATAGATCGTATAAGTGAGCCTAGTTTTCAGATGTAAAGCACTAATGAATCTTTTTCAAATAGGAAATGTACATGTACCGATAGTGTGAAATTAAGACTGGTGATCGGTTAGCAAAGTGAAAGAGATTTAACGTAAGCAAGGTGAAAATTAGGGCTAGTAGGAAGAAAATTTGACTTTGAGGAAGTTTGCGGAAAATTACTAAGAGTATGAACGTTGGAACTGAACTGGTATTAGGAATGAGATAACAATCGCATGTCTTCTTCGTCAGTAATTAAACATAGAAAAGGCGTACATTGCAGATAAATGGCTCATTCATGAATAATTTATGATGTTGTTTAGAGTTCAATCAATTGTATCGTTAAGAATTAGTTTTTTATGTATACCGTAGCTCAAAATTTAGGTATTTTCCAATATATTTTTATTGTAGCCTGCCTTCACGTCATTGCGTCACTTTCATCATTTAGGTCATCTCGACTACTCAGGTTTTTCTTACATTTGCCCGCTTATGTTATTGACAAAGTCATCTAAATCTAAAACAACGTTCTTCATGCCCAAAAGCCAACTATAAAATTACACTGTTCATCTCTCTCCCCTGGCGAAACTTCATATATAAAAGCTTACGATAAACGAAATACTCATTACAAAAGTAATAAAAGATCCTTGCATAAACATATTGATATTTATAAATAGACGCAACACAACGCAAGAATAGAGCCAAGGTGATGTACTGGAAATTTGACTGGGGTTTCAAGTATTATATTCATGCATTAACAAATTAAATTAACTTCACGCCTAATGCACATAATTTGTTATAAATTATGCGACAAATTTTTATTTATTAGCGTGTAGAATGTATTAGATCTAGAAAAGCCAGAAAAGGTGAAATACAAAGGAGCTCTTTAATATGCAATCCTGGTGCGATGGGGTTTCCTTCTGAAAACAGTTGGAAACGAGAGGAAACAACGAGCCAATTTTTGAAAATCCACTTGGATTTTTCGTACTTTCTTCTGCTCTCTCCATTTAGGGTAGTTCTGCATGAGGAGGGAGGCGGACAGTATTTTATTGTTAAGAAATGGTTCCCGCAGAGGATTGGTTGTGCAGTGGCACTTTGCTTAATTGTCCCTTGTCTACTGGCACAACTTAGATTGTCCATCCCTAGTAACTCTAAGAACCCTTCCGAGTACCTGCGATTCCTTTCAATGATTTTCACGGTTATCTTCTTTCTCTCTGTGGTAAAATTATTTTGGACAGAGGAAGGCAAATGGTTGGATATTTTGAATTTGATTAGTGCTCAAGTAACTTGTCCAAACCAGAACTATTTATGGAAGTTTGTTACAAATCAAACCGCATTAGTTTGCATGTATTTATTGAGCCTAATTGTAACAATTTGGTGGGGATTGGGCACTGCTTTCCTATTCCTTGGAAAGTTGGGTTACGTACCGACTGGAATGGAGAGTGTATGGCCTGGGGCTAAAGTTCTTGGAGGATTTATGTATTTTTACGATATTACTGACACGACGGCTCACTCTGAACCATTGGCTATTATTTTGGGAGTACTAGCTATTGCTGGAGTGGTTCAGAGGTACGCTCTCGGAATATGTTGCTGCCTCTTGGTCTGGAGCAGCACCATGACCTTATGGACCAATGTGCAATCGTTCACAGAGATTTTAAACGAAAATTTAAATTCAGTTTCAGGAAAACTCTTCATAGTGAATAAGTCTGCTGAACTAGATATGTTTAGATTTATCCCTACCATGAAAATACTTAAGCAGTATGACACGCTGAAGACCCTATCTGACTATTTGAATTCGGTGTTCGGAATGATTACCCTATATTGGCTACTAGGTGTGGTGACTGCTTATCCAGTCCAATTTCAGCAACTGGCAGCCTCGAAGAACACCACGGAAATATGTTCCATGATCACGACTTTGGTTCAATTTGCGTTGTGTAGCTTCCAAATACCTTTCTGGGCAGCGAGTGCATGTCAAAAGGTCCTAAATTCAAATTAATTTACAAATATCAATAACTTCCAATTTCGTTTATTCGCCGGTTTCTTTAGGTGGACGCTTTGAGATCTTGGATTTACTGCCAGAGAAACTCCAAGCAAATTTCATACTGCAGGTTTGAAATCGTACTAGATGACCTTGAGTACAACGCGGTAGCAATTAAACCGGCGGGCGTTTTTCCTATCACACATTCTGTGGTAGCCAATGTAAGGTCAACCAATTTTTGACACTACATAAAAGTGTTCAGTATACGTACAATTAATTAAGTTACGTTGTGTTTACTGTTTTCAAGGTCGGAGGTTTAATGCTCACATACTTTATCATTTGCGTCCAATCAAATAAATATAGCTAGATAAATTTCTTCAAGTGACTATAAAAAAATTAAATCGATTCCAATTATAAAATTAGTTTTATTCTATTAAGTATATCTGTATATTGAATGTGAATTTCTAATTGAATTAAACAAGTGTATGTAGATTTAACACGACGTGAAGGTCAATTCGAAGCCTTTGGAGGTGGTGCTGGCATCAGTGTGAAACACCAATAAAATTACATCCGTGCTACTGATTAATTTCGTGTCTACATCATCACAAATACTGAAAAAGGAAAGGGATAAAATAAATTTTTAATATCGTTCTTATATCTAAATGAAAATTGAATAAACCTTGCGATGAATTTCCATTTGGTAAAAACTGGGTCGAATCCAAAAATAGATAGTTTATCCCAGCAAGACTCCAAGCCTATTCTTTTGTACACTATGTTTCGTTTTTTATCCTTCTGGAATAAATTATTCTCTGGAGGGACAACCAAACTAGAAAGCTCATTATTCAAATAATTTTCGCCGGACGGAGGATATCTGTAGTACAGAGATTCTTGGCCGATAATCTCATGTCTGGAGTCTGGATTTGCTTTCACGAGATTTTCATTGAAGATTGTGGTGTACTCCAAAATGAAGCCAGATCTCGTAGTATCGTTCCTCCCATTTTCTGGCGGAGTGTGGTACGTGATCACGAGAAAGTTTGAGTTCTCCATGATTACATTTGCCTCACGACGGTTCCTTGAAGAAGTCACATTCTAAATTATAATTAATAAGTAAAATTTATTTTAGAATTTGAACTTACGGAGTGAAATAAGTCACGTCCTTCACATTTCTACGGAAACCGGAGATGACCAGGAGCCTTTCGTAAGGTTGGAAGCCTAGGTAAGTTATAGTTACTTTGTAGCCCACTGCTTTTGGCACAGCGACAATCCAAACACATCGTTCGTTCTCCATGACATTGTCAAAGGGTTTGTAGATTATAGCGTTGGAGGGACAATCGAGAACTTTACCACATCTCATTTGCGGAACTTGGATATCTGCGTAGGATATTCCCTGCGTAGTATCATTTCCTCCTGGAGTTTTTTGCAATTCTGGACTTATCGGAACCAACGAGCTTGCACAGACTACAGATAAAATGAATGATAGAAAAAAATACAGGAAACTAACAACCCCAACATTGTTGGTCATTCTGAATATTCTCTCTGAAGCTTTTAATCTTTTAAAAATCAGGTTAAAAATCAGTTCAGTTCCTATGATCCGACATGCAATCAGTAGGAGTGCTACAAAATGTCATGAAAATGAATGCGTAAGTAACTACGGAAACCAAAGTCTGTTTAAGAGAAAGTATTTTATCGTCTATGCACATGCTACATTACATAATGAGTAATGATTAGTACTTTTATTTACATAATGATTGGTCGACATGCAACTTTAATTGATACTTATGTTAATATGCATGAGCTATTGCCTCAAGTCCTAATTGTGCAACCAAATATAATATCTATTTATTTCCTGATGCGTTTACTGGATCTGGCAATTCAGAAGCACAGAATACAGAATATACACTCGTCGATATTCCAGTGGCATTGACATGGATAATATTGATTGATCAATAAAATTTTTACAGGCTTTACTTTTCTTGTGTAAAAGTGAGTTGAGACTTTGTTTAATTTAGTTTCGTTTAATCGTATATAGCGATTAAACTACGGTACCATTATAATAGTGTCCCGCTTTGTTTAACAGCTACGAATTAATTGTTGAGTTGGGAAGGAGAACAGTAGTTGGAGGAGTTGTGGAGGTTGAATTCGGAGGAAGTAAAGTAGTTGTTGAATTTGGAGGGAGAGAAGTAGTCGAGTTTGGAGGGAGTGATGTGGTTGAATTGGGAGGGAGAGTTGTGACTGAACTTGGAGGGAGTGTCGTGGTCGAATTGGGAGGGAGAGAAGTAGTCGAATTAGGAGGGAGAGAAGTAGTCGAGTTTGGAGGGAATGATGTGGTTGAATTAGGAGGGAGAGTTGTGATTGAACTTGGAGGGAGTGTCGTGGTCGAATTGGGAGGGAGAGAAGTNAGAGTTGTGATTGAACTTGGAGGGAGTGTCGTGGTCGAATTGGGAGGGAGAGAAGTAGTCGAGTTTGGAGGGAGTGATGTGGTTGAATTAGGAGGTAGAGTTGTGATTGAACTTGGAGGGAGTGTCGAGGTCGAATTAGGAGGGAGAGAAGTAGTTGTATTAGGGGGAAGAGAAGTAGTCGAGTTTGGAAGAAGAGTAGTAGTAGTTGGTACTTCAGATTGAATGAAGATCTTATCCAGCATGAAGAAGCTTGTCTGCGTGATTTCTGGAATGTGGATACCCATGGTCTGCAAGCAGAGACCAAATTGTTAACATTAAGAAATCCCAAATATCTTGCTTTATTCATTCGTTTGTATCTTAAATAACTGATATTTTATTTATGATACCCTTGTAAAACTTAGGTCGATATCTACTTCGGTCCATTTATTTCCTGGTATGACTTCCCAAACCAACCCATTCTTCAAGATCATTCCGTGTGTGTCTTTGAAATACGCTCTGAACCCAAAGCTCGTGTCTGTACTCTTCAAAGTGTAGGTCAAGAGGCAGGTGCCATAGCACCCAGTCCAAAATCCAGTTTCTCCTGAAAGCTCTGCTGGAGGTATTGTCGGCTTAATACGGTTATGGCACTGAAAGTCAGCTATGTTCTCTTGATAGTTTCTCCTGTCACAGGTGAGGAGCCATCCCGAAATGGAAGTGAGATCTTCCCAAGTATCAATTTCTACTCTTTGCGCTGCCGCAGACCCCAAAACCACAGCAATCATAAAATATTTTATTAATTCCATGTTCAAAAATTTAGTCTCAAACAATTGATGATTCCAGTCTAAAAACTAAGCCATGACTGAGAACGGCACGTACATGAACTATCCGAGCAGTTAACGAATAACTGATAACTGCTTACCATTATGGCATAAGGTAATTCCATAAAAGCGGCTTGACGTAAAGAGACAAAGTTCATGAAAATTACAGGCTAATCAAGATTAATCAATCATGCAGATACTGGACGGTGATTATTTTTTCAGCATGAACGCTTCAAATTGAGAGCAGGCTTGTCGTTTTCGCTTCTGATTTCACATTTCAGCTCCATGGATAAAAATCATGAGAGTACAAAAAAGAAGACCCATTGCTCATAAGGAAAACACCTGTAGAGTCTTCCCCTCCAAATAGACAAGTTCTACAGTGTCCCCGATTTATAAATTGGTTCCCACATATTCCTTCCCGTAAATTATTACGGATGAAATAAAAAACAGTATTTTTAAAACGATTGGGTTAAAATAGGTGCCATCGTCAATTCAATTAATTTGATATAAATCAACTATACAAACATTGATTGGGCGTAGGTGTAAACCTGAAACCATATTAAACTAATTGGGGTAAACAAAACAATTGGTCACCTGTAAAACCATCCATTATGACTTCTTTAAATAGTTAGAAGCGAACACTTACCACGAAAAGTGCGGATACGTAATATTATTATTATAAAATAATTGCAATGAAAACATATTTCATATATTTCTTCCTCCAACTGCCCTGCATTATGGAGTGCCGTGAGTATCCCCAGCACCATAAAAGAATACATGACATTCTTCATAGCGACGGGTATTATCGTGACCTGATTCCATCCGTTTTGGATCCCGCCACTAATTCTAGTCTCCCTCTAAAAGTTTATTTGGGTCTCGGTTTGCACGAAATTGAAAACGTGGATGACCACAACATGGAGGTAAGCACTCAAGTCTTCTTCCGGCAGAAATGGGTTGACTACCGTCTCCAGTACCAAGACTTGGTGGAGAATTCAAAAGAGGAAATTTATGTGACATACCATCCTACGCAAGAACAAAGGTCCCTGTTGTGGACTCCCGATGTTTACGTTTTTCACGAGAAATCATCAAGCCTGCACGTGATCACCAATCCCAATGCCTACTTCCGGATATATCCCGACGGTACTGTGTTCCAAAGCACTCAGGTTTCGTTAACCACCTCCTGCTTCATGGATTTTCGGCGATTTCCGTTTGATAAACAGAGCTGCTTCATTCCAATGGGCTCGTACGGATACCCTTGGACAGAGCTGGAGTTACTTTGGGATGATAATTCCTACGTAAACCTTACCTCCCTCAAAGCCTCCAGCAGTCATAAGCTCCTTAAACAGTTCCAGTTGGTGGACTATGGCATTGGCAGGTGCAAAAGTTCCGTAAGAATTAGTGGGGACTTTAATGCCATCTACGCCCGCTTAGGATTCCAGCGTCGTTTGGGGTACTACATGACGCAGGTCTTTATTCCCAGCATTATGCTGGTCATCCTAACGTGGATTTCATTCTGGCTGGGAAATGCGGTCGAGGCTAGGCTGGCCATGAATGTCACCGTCCTTCTGACACTCTGCATGCAAATTTCCGCAGTGAACACCACGCTAACCCAAATCTCATACATCACTGCGTTCTCTATCTTTTGTGCGGTATGCTTGACCTATGGGGCCTTGGCGATTCTAGAAACTGCGATCGTGTTCTCCTTTACACTTTCCAAGAGACTTGGCCGACCGAAATCCGGCAACCCAGGTGGTGTCTCTGAATTGAAACTGGAAAAGCAGGAGGTTTTCATGAATACCATCGGTGAAACAAGGGGCTTGATGGGACATGGGCTTGCGAGTCGTTTGGATAAAGTCTGTAAAGTTCTGTTTCCTCTAACATTCTCCATATATTTGGCAATTTTTTTCGGGATATTTGTCTTTGGAGGTAATGATACCCAGGAGCATTATAAAGAAGATAACTTCTTGGAGTTAGCACAGTGTGATGACGTACTTTAACCTTTAGAATTGCATCATAATAGCACACAATCAACATATTTTACTTTTAAGCAGTACAAAAAATATTACAATTGATAATCAGCACCATGCTTTACTATTCACTAAATAAAATTTAAAATGCGTCTTGTTCATTCTGATGCGAAATCCTGGGGTACTCGTGGTACGTGCCTGCAGCTAAATATAATTTAAAGATGCATCATCCTTGATAATTGACTTGATAAATGATGGGTCACATAACTGATTGATATGCGTTAAGTCCGTTTAAACATTCATTTACATATTCCATTCATTTGTTCGTATTGTTTTTCAAACGAGAGAGAAACCAATACGAGTGATTTAAAATCTACAGTGAATGCGATATGATCAAATCAAATCAGACGCAAAGTTAATCATGTAAAACTTTAGCTGCAGCGTCATTTGATTGTAGTTCTTATTGAGAAAGGCGGCTTGGCGGCTCATGATCACATTTCCTATATTGAAACAATCGCGTGTCCTAGTCCCTGCGGCCGTGAATTACTCAACAATGGATTAGACTTTAAGCATGAGTTTGCTCAAGCTTTGGCTTGGCTACCATAAGAAATCATCAAATGAGAAGATGAGAAGAGAGTGAATCCTAGAACGATCTACCGAGTACTTCAGTTTTCAATCAAGACTCTTGATTCAAGAGGATAAAATCATCAAGACAGAGTAACCATCTTCAAATCGAAGATCTTCCACTTAAAATTCATTTAATTTAATGCATTGTCTCACGTAATAATAGATGCAATTGAGCTAGGCATTTTTAACACTTTGTTTCGTAAGTTGCGTAGCAGATCTCAAGGCAGTGACGTGAGGCTTGGTTGAGTATAAATACTGGATTAGGTCCACTTTCACCGCTGAGTTGTAGCACTGAGCCGAACCATACAAATTTTTGCGAAGCAATGAAGTCAGTCTGGGTAAGTGCGAATTAAAAACTGGTTATCATATTGGTCCAGAAACCTTTATTTGTGGTATCCAGCAGGTTTCAGTGTTGCTGTTTCAAGCATTAGCAATCTACGCTGTTCCGGACCCACAGCTTTTCACAAACTATGAAGGAGGAGGAAGGGGAGGGAGCTTGGGAGTCCAGTGTAAATCAAAGCGGGATGTAAATGGAAGGTACAAAGTAAACTGCGACGGTGCCGATCCGAATGCAATTGCGCTACGTTCAGAGCACATACTCTGGCTTACGAGCTCTTCCACAGGACCTCAAGTGGTAGACATAGAGGTGCCTAATTACAAGATTGTAGAGTTGATCAAGGCTGGATTCAAAGCAAGCAGTTCTGCTGGGCCAAGGGTGAATGTGTTACTTAAGAGACCGGAGCAGACCTATGATGCCCAAGTTGATCAACTTAAATCCGTCTCTGGACCCCCACAAGTAAACCTTCAATATGAGCCAGTGAGTAAGCTTCTGGTACATTACCCCAATGATAAGGCGTATACCCCACTCCGCGGTCCGATCCTACCCCCATTACAGCCTCAGGCTAGACCTCCACAACAAGGCTTCCAAATTGATCCAAGAATCTCTAGAAATTTTAGAAAATGATCCAACTTTTAAATTTCTACTATAAAATAAAGCAATGAAATTATAATACATTTCACATAAAGTCAACTTATACATTTTAAAGTTTGACATGACATATCCTTTGTTCGTGTGTTTGGCACCGAGCTGTCTCTTTCTCTTTTATTAATTGTCAAGTTGATACTCCATTTGTAGATATGATAAGTATATAGCACTTTTGGTCAAATTAAAAACATACAATGCAATTATTATTTTCCAATCAATCTAATCAAATCAGATGTAAGTATATATGTACTTGTATTTACAAGTGTGTATGAATAAACCTTGAAAATGAAAATTAGGATCGTATAAATTGGATTTGGTTCGAGCTTCTACTGCACTGATTTTACATTTACATTGACCTTTAATCAAATCTCTACTTGGCAATGTTAGGGATGCGGTCATGCATGTAGTTTAAATTTAACTTCTACCAATCTTGACAGGTTCCAGTCTGTATTTGTCCACGTACAATATTCATTTCATTATGCTCACTGTCATGAATGATGATGTCATTGGCAAGTTATTATGAATGAGTTTCATTGCGATCGATAAGAGAAGCCAAAGCCAAGTATAGGTAAGCCTTCCTGTTCTCAATTTATCTAATCGAAAATATTAAAACATCCTAATGATAGGCCAACCAGGATTAAGTATTTTTGCCAATGTCGAGGTTACTCAGGTACCATACAGAAGCACGAGAAGCGCTAACTAAACGCAATTAGTTTCACGTCATTTTTCATACTGACAGTTAAAGTCCCCACTAATCTCCATGTCAATATTTTCCAGAAAAAGTACTGTACACTCTACTCATACACACTGCACGCTTTCATGGAACGTAAATATTGTAAATGTTTATTTCCTCGATGAGATAAACGGAAAATTGTATAGAGGTTGGTGGCAGGTTGTCAGTTGTCACCGAAAATGAGTTTCTGAAGGATTAGGTATAACTAGTGCATTCTCTTTTCTAATCCTCCTCCTGTTCATTCGACGACCGGTCAAGCGTATCATGAGTAGCTCATGTGCAACAAAGAGCTGATAGTCGAATTAAATTTAAACAATTTCCACTTGAAATAAATTCCAAAATGTGAGACAATCTATAGTTGCGCATAGTGTACATGGTCGTGGATTGACCAAAGGAGAGCTTGAGAGGTTGACCTTGGAAACTAATCCTTTTAAATTTGGTAAGGATGATACCAAATAGGCCTTTGTACGATGGGGTGGTCTCTAAACTCTCCATTATTGGGATTTCCATACTTGGAGGAGCGGTGTTGGTCGTGTGCATGGTACTCCTCTTCGTTGTGTACGAGGCGAAGCGAAGCACTCGAAAGGAAGAGGAAGAAGAAGAGAGAAGAAACAGTTTACAGTCAAGAATTTTTATGAAGCAAGTGAACGTCCAGAATGAAGAGAGTGAACTGGTGCGGGCAAGTGTGAGTTCGGACTCGATGCCACCGGTATATCTGGTGCCCACTCCTCCACGTGGTTCTTATTCCGACGAAGAGGAGGACTTTCTTGAAAAGGTTCAGAACTACAGGAGTCTCGAGATGAGCAGAAGCTCCCTCACTGAGCTTTACTTGAAAAATGCTGAGAATACGGAAGATGCTAGCAAAGCGGGGAAGAGTAGACAGAAATTTAACAGAAATGTTACCTTTGACTCTAACAGTAACGTTGGGAATAATGTATGGTAGTTACTCTGATTAAAATATAATTTTAATGAAATGGTGAATATTCTTAGAATTTTAAAATTTTTAATCGTGTGAAGGGAATTCCTTAAATTAATTAAATATGTAAATGAGTCCAAAAGCTGTGAATCTTCAAATGTATCATTTTTATTAGAGCAGACCTTGTACACCTGTACTCATCTTATTTTTATCGTGAATGTGTGTATAATTATTTTTTTTAGTAAATATTTCTATTTCTAACCGAGAAATGCTTTGTTTGTGATTAAGATGTGCAAAATGTTAAGAATTGATAAATAATGTTTTTTCTATTTTTCTTAACCATCAAGCTTGAATATCTACCTAATCATATTTTTTTTAATTATCTATAATTTTTACACATATAAGACAATTTTAAAGATCAAAGGATTGCCTGCAGCAGTAGGATAGAATTACAATTAGGATACACGAACATATTCTTTTCCGAGAATTTCTTGCGCTCTTCTTGTTTTTTTTTTAATTAGGAGGTTACTCGCTAGTTGGATCGCTTTCCTTTATGAGACTATGAAAAATAGCCTTAACAGTAATCGTATGTGGATAAGATGAATCTACTTTAAAACATTTGATTGAATAAAGTCAATTAAGTTTTTTTTTCGCTTTGGCGTAAGTAAAAAATGGAATGAATCCTGTAATGATGTATCGTTATCCGAGATCATAGTAGTTCTGAATTAAATTGAATTTTATTTAATTCAAGCTTTCGAATGAATCCGGCTCTATTTTAGGGAGAATTTAATGCTACATAACTTGACTAATATTTAATTATTTATTTAAATTAAGACGTGCATAGAGAAAATATTGCATTTCTCCCTTTCTCACGCCAAACATTCATCCATTCTTTTTTTTATTGGTTCGTACGTAATTAAGCCAAAGCATCGCTAATAAGTATTATGATGATATTACAAAACCGGGGCGTTCTTATTTGCACACTAAACTCTGACATGTTT
>JAANSQ010000615.1:0-21067 GCA_036850885.1 Lepidocyrtinus dapeste | reverse complement strand
TCCGGGTGGCAGAAATCCAGTGGCAGATTTCCCCCAACCATACGGATCAGACACAGGATAGATGTGAAAAGGCTTAATTAGGTTGAGAGAAGTTGAAGTGTAGAGCTCTCGAATTTGAATGGAATCGAATAAATTTGGAAGTATTCACCAAGTAGTAAAGTTGTTTGCTCTCCTCCTCCCTCCCATATAATTTTTTCAAGATAAACTTTTTCCCTTAATCCAAACTCTTAAGATGCACTGTAACACTATTTCCCTTCTTTTGGAGTATATCTTCAGCTGAAACTTTTTTTGCGGGGAGATGAATGATGTCGCCTCTTGGAAACAGGTTCATATATCTGGGTTGGTGTGGAGCTGCTGTAAATGATGATCTTCATTGTGAACTAGGAAAAGTCGGCCTTATTCATATCAAATGATTTACGAACTTTTCTTCTTTGTCATGATTATACCGAAAAAATATGTGAAAGTCAGAATGGATGCCGATGCTTTACTATAGATACCCATATCAATACTTTAGGGATAGTTCAATAACGATGAAGAAAGTAAATATTGATGATTAGTTACGCAAAAGGCTCTAGTAGTTCTAGACTTTAGGAATGTTTTTCTTTAATGGAGTGCCTGGTTACTTCAAGATAAAAGTCTTCTTTCTCTATTCTAGCGTAACATATTTTTTTTTCTTTCACTCGTCAACTTCCTCTATCACCAGCAGAACTTGCAGAACCTTTAGTTAAAGGGCGTATCGCTTTACAACATCGCCAAGATCTTAACGTCATTCATGAAGGACTTCATTCCATAGATGCATTTTTATTGTTGGACTTTTCTCTTCTTATCTCACATTTCACATTATGCTCGCGAAAAATAGAAAAGCTAAAGCTTGTTTGCTGTCTCCATTTCTTCCAAAACTGGGATAAAATCCTTATGGGATTTTTCTTTGTGGAGGAACTCTTTTGTGAAAAGAGAAAATGATATGAAGTGCATAAAAAAGTTTATGTATGAGCTTGAATGGAATGCAGAACGTAGAAGGCTTCTCAAAACGGATTCTGCAATATCTTGTTCTATTTTTATGCCCTAATACTCCCAGAAACTAAGCTGTATTTACAAAATATTGCGAATTCTTTGACAGAATTAAATAAAAACTATTGAAACTTGAATAGAAAGATGTGAGTGCTAGATTTTAAAATGATATTCGTTGTTTTGCGGCTTTTCGGGTAAGACTTTCTGAGCTGTCCAAGAAATGAGGAGGAAATAACACAAACCGAAAGCAATAAAGCTACCTCCGGTCCTCGGTTTCCTCCATATCATTAACATATTATGCATGCATTATTTTTCTTATTACTACGATCATCCTGCTTCTTGCGAGAGTCATTCATGTTTTGTACGAGTTGGGAGTTGGGAGACGTCGTCAGATGCGGCATGACTCTGTTGGGATGTCATAGTGATGATGATCATGATAACAGATCCAGCAAAGTTACCATAGTTCTTTGTATCCTTATCACTGAGCCAAGTGTCTAAAGCCTTATATTCCGGAAAAAGTGGGTGTGGATCTGTACAGATATAATGCACAGAATTACAACAATAGGCAATATAGGACATTAATACTGCGGACAAACTGGCTTAATGTGACATTTCCCAGACCTCCCGTTTCTCGTTTCGTTTTTTAAAACTTTTTAATGTAATGCATTACTCCGTCCTAGGAAAAAATCTTTGCATGTTTTAACGTCTAGGGAAGGAGAAGAAGGGCAGGCCAAACGATGCATATATCTCAGCGAAAAAAAATCCATTTTTTCATCTTCATTTCTTCACTCGGCTGGTATTTTCTATGATATCTTGTTCAGTACGGTGGCGGCAGATGAATGAAAGGAAATGTGGATGTGGTGATGCATACATCCTTCCATTATACCCGAGTAACTGTGGAGGACGCCACTATCCCATCATCCTCTACATCATCCGTTTTTATCATGGCGATGAAACCATTCATTCTTTTTCCTATCCATTCCCCACTTTTTTTCGGGTGGAATGAGGACGAAGAAGAGAGATCAGGCTTGAATACGAAATACATTTTCTCCACCCATTGTATCCTGTCCGGTGCGGTGTACAAAGCAGTCTGCCATAAAATGTTGGAACTGTTGGAACTCTCGATAAAAAAAATTCTTTGAGCTGGCCAACAAAATTCGAAACAGAGAAGGAGGACACACACCATCCCCATTTCCTTAAAGTTTTACAGTTCTCAACAAAAGCATTCACGTCTGCTTCTTTTCTCTAGAGAAAGTCATCACTTTTTCTTGAATTTTTTATTACAACTTGATCCAAAGGATTTTCCTAATTTCGAAATCAGATCAGTCTGAAGCTAGAGTCTAGCTAAACCCAACAGTGAAAATCGTTTCCTGATCCGATGCTTTCCAACTTCTAACATTTAAAGTGTTGAAGCTTCTAGAAATGTATGTTACTCGGTTTAGCAAAAAATGAGCGTGTTTCCTTTTTCAGGAAAGTTTCTGGTTTCAATGAGAGTTTACTTTGTGATACACATCATGAATGAGTCTAGCCAATTTCCAATTTCTTTTAAGACTTTCCTCAGTCATCTCTCGTTGGAGACAAAGACTAAAGAAAGTGGCGATTTGTGAAGGAAGTCAAGCAAGAAAGTGGATACCCGCCAGCTGTCTCCTCTAATGTTTGTGCCAATCTAGAGTTTGCCCATTAAATCGTGTATTGGAAAACGATTCAAAAAATAACGAGAAAAAATATATTTCATTCCAACAAACTAAAGAGATTACGTAACATACATACTTATATCTTTAGTCTATTCGAAAAATATGAAAAAGGAGGTTCATTTTCAGACTTACAGACATTTCGATTTTTAAGGTGCATCGCACGAGCATGAACATTATTCCAGTCAGGTTAAGTATATTCTGGTCTTGTTCCCGTCAAAATATACTATTTATTTCATCTTTATTTTCTCGTGGAGGCATTGCCTACAACCACCATGTTCGTACGTTCATAAAATGTAGTGCAGTGAACTTTTTGAAAAGAGCACATTCCTTATTTTCTGCACTGCTCGCATTTTTCTGCAGCTTCTGTTTTTCCCTACATTTTTTTCTAGAGGAAATGGGAAATTGGATTCAGTACGTGGACATAACATGCGGTTTGTCAAAATCATTTTTCTTGGGTATCAGGTATTGTGCTCTTGAAGCTCTTGTCTATTTTTGGTTTGGCTATAAAATGACAACGAGGAGAGAAGTACTAGCATTCGACTATCCTTTGAAATTCCAGAAAAACTGGAGAACAATATCTGGACCTGTAAAACTGGAAGAATAGCTTAATACAATTTTTTTAGCAGTTTACTTCAAACTGATATAATTATAGGATTGGGTGAAATAATTGCCTTTAAAATTAGAAAAGATTTTTTCTGGCTTATTCAGCACATGTTTTTCTATCCAATAAGGAGAAAAGTCCATAAAGGAAGCTATTTTTTTCTAGAAACTTGTAAGGAGGAATGATAAACGTGTAAAATCAAATTGCTCTCTAGACGCAATCTGGAAAAAAATTTAGGGATTGGGATATTTTCACAATGGTTCATGGTTCCTTTCATTTTTCCAGGAGAGTTTGAGATGGAGACCATATTTTCCCCGTTATTCAATGGAAGCTCCGTACACAATAAAAATAGTTTTTATTTCCAATATCTGGTGTAGATCTAGGCCATTATGGGGCTCAGGGGAGAAGCCAAGTTTTACAATGAAATAATATAATATGATCAGCCATCATTTTCAGCAGTTTCTTCCTGATTAAATTTCCCAGGAAGAGGACACCTCCAGAGGTGTAAGTTGCGTTGAACCATAGTCTCTAAACTTTGTCTAGTTTTTTCTATACCGAGGGTAATTTCTGGTTTACAGTTTACGAGGAAATTCAATCTTTATAGCGCTGCAAATGACCTTTCAAACCGCCAATCAGAGCATAGCCAAAGATAGTTTTGGGGTCTTAGCAGCAACAGTTTCTTGGAAGTGACTTTACTGCCACGCCTTTTCTAGATACATTTGCTGAGATTGTCTCCTTCCCTAGATGAGTTTCTAGACACTAATGAACAGTAACCGTGAAACGACCACGTAAACTCCGAACGCTTCTTGGAATCACCTACAAAAGTAGAAATTAATTGAGGACGAGTGAAAAGCCTATAGAGCATGTCGCTAAATTATTCCTTGAAAAACTGCACAACCCCAAACTCAATGGATCCATTTGTTCAGAAAATGCCTGGCATTACGTGACCTTTTATCTTAACGTTTATTGTGATATCCGATCACTTCCATCTTGACAATTTTTCCGCTAGCTTCTTTAGAATAAACAAGAATGAAGACGGGGGTATAAGCGGATCGGATTTGATTGAATATTGGCTTTGTGGTTTTTGTACGGGAAAGTTTACCAGTAAAAGGATATCCCTACCCTGAGGATACCTAGAGAGATTTTCCCTACGAAAAATAATATCGTTTTAATTTAAGCAGAACGAAAACCAGGAATAAGATATGCAAGATTACATTTTCTCCGCAAAACAGTTTCTGCTCGAGTTGCCTTCCCTGCATTCGATGGGCTTACGCATAGGATCCGTTTAAAAAATTATTGCTCGTCAACATGAAAAAAGGAATCTACGAAGATTACGGAAGGTTCTGGCTTGAAGGCAGAGATTTTGTAATGTTGGTTTTGAGTAAGCACCTGCAAAAAAATCTACTTACTTTGAGAGAACTATCTAGGCTGGAGTGTTTTGCGAATTGTGAAAGAGTGAAAGTGTTGTATTTTCTGCCCACCGAGGGAACGAAACAGAATAATATGGTTATTTACTATTTTCTGGAGAAAAGATTTACTTGAAAATGTATACGGAATCTCTTTCCAGCTTGAGTCAATCGGTCTTGGTCAAGAGGAACAATTGGAATTTCGATCTCTAATCTAAAAACTACAGAATGAGTAAAGGTGGAGCCATCCAATGGGTTTTTGCTTTCTCCCTACTTTCCCAAAATGAAAGTGGAGTAAATGTGTATGAAAGAGAAAGTTAATCTCATATCCTTCATGGGAACTAATACATTGTAATAGAGCATTAAAGATATTTTGCTCCATGAAGCTTTCTCCATTCAATAATGTTTCGTTTTTATTCTGAAAGAAATATCGTCTCAAAGTCTAGATTGGCCTATTTCGGTTGGTTAACTGGAAGAATACCATTTACTATAGAGGTTCAGTGAGAAGGAGCAGATGTAACATAGGGACAGAATCGAGTGGAGCCAGGTTGCGTACAATATACAATAGTAGAAACTACTACACTCTTTATATTAATGTTTGTCGTTCATTTGTTGGGTGAAAGGAAGAGCAAACTCGTGTAGACTTTAGGACGCAGAAAAATACACAATCTGAGTCTATTTATTCTATACTTTTGCCATACCTCATAGTAATTTATCGAAGGTCTCCTTCGTTCCGACAACTAATTCATCTTCATACAGGACAGCCTTTCACGGTTTTTGCGACAAGGGATCTCTCTCTCTCTCTTTCTCTCTCGTCTTTTCAGATTATAGCTTAAAGTGTAGCTTAAAACGATATGCTCTAGTTCTTCACAAACAAGGACTACTGCAAACTCTAAGGCAATCCAATCATTTACTTAGGAGGGAACACACACACACACAAACACATACAAACAAGTAGACAAAAGGATAAGTTTTTTTTACCAAAGAAGAAAGTGGATGTTAGTCAAATGGAGAAATAGTAAATGTTTTTCCTTGTGGTCTACTGTATAATGAACTTTGCGCAGCAGACGCCACACATTTCCTTAGTTTTGAGCTGTTGGACTATGTTGGACTGTCTCCTCCGTGATCAGACTCCAACTAGATTCTCTAGATTCCCCTTAAAAGCTCAAATGGCCCAATAATAATAATGTTTGTCATAATAATGTAAAACAGCCACATTTCTTTGGAGGAGTTGAGAACAAGCGAGCTCCTTTCACTTTTGATCTTGATCGTTACACTTCACGAACCTTTTCCTTTAGACTTCCTCTATATTTTCTACTTGAGTAAACACTAACGGCCCAAGGTCCACATTCCATAATCAATTTTGAAATTACTCCTACGCTCATTCAATTCCAAATGGGTGTACCATATGCACTTAAAAATTTGGGATTAGGCACCAATCCAAATGTGAACTTTTAACGCATTGCGACCCCAATAACTTAGCCAGTACAGTATTTCAAACAATTTCAATTAGCCAAATCAATAGCGGTAAAAGGGAAAGCAATTTTCATCATCCTTTCAACTGCCACTCTTTACTCCCTTTCTTTACCATTAAAAGCTCCATCAAAGAAGGGAATTCCTCTTAGAAAGTGATTCCTTATTTCCAGAAATTTATTAGGGCAGGAGCTATACCCTTTTACTTTTAAGCAGTACAAAAGGATCTATCAAATCAGCAACAATTCCCTAGACCCATAAACAACTGTAGTAGCAATCCCACATATTTTCGTCATTTAGCAAATAATAAAAAACTTGCGCTTTTTGCTTTATTAGACACTTTCACTTTCATAAAAATGGAATGATATAGTCTATAGTGAAAGCAGCTTTTTGCTTTCTCTTTTTAGTGGAAAATTATTTGATTTTAGGAAATAAATCTATAAACTAAACACAATACACACAGAGAGAGAGACATACCTTTTTACTCAAAATCAGATTCGGATAAGATGATAAAAATGCTTTTTAAAACCAATAAAAACGTCATGAATCCTATAGATAAAAAGCAATAACATAATGTTCTTTTTGAAAAGAATGTTTTTTTTCGGGAAGAATACCGTATTGTCAGGGTTGAAAAGGAAGGCGACTCATTCGATTCGAGCTCCTAAAGAGAGAAAGGAATGACATGGTAGAGGACCTGAAAAAAACTAGTGCTTTTTGTTAAATCATCCTTATTACTTGCTTCAAGGAAAAGCAAACCAATCAAGATATACAGGGAAATTATTTACTAGGTGGAGAAAGGCGAAAAGGATGCCGATAAGGTTTTTCTTTCCATCAGTCCATGCCTTATGAACGGAATATATGGAATGATAAAAAAAAAGTGATGGAGAAACTGAGAAAGGAATGAGTTGATGAAAAGGGAAAGCGTAGGAAGCTTATTTCAAATGAAAATAAAAGTTCTTTTACCTTTTCTACTGGCAAAGAACAAAAAGATGAAGGCAAACCTTAAAAAATAGAGAAAGGCAGGAAAGAGAAACATCTGCTCACATTTGGTCACCCAAGTATAAACATATGAGCGTAGTGAATGGAAGAACGTTTTTCAAGTGAAAGAAGTAAAAGTGGTCATATTACGTCATGATAGAAAATAGAAAAACACCCATACATTGTTTGTGATATACTTAAAAGCGGAAAATAATTTGTGCGAGGGAAGGAATTCCTAGCGTTCATTCTTGAAATCGTTGGAGAATAAATGTTCTTAATTTTATGACTTATCCAGAAGGATCCTATACAGACAAGGAGTGAGAGAAGAACATGTCCTATTTTCTCTAATAAAGCTGTTAAAAGTTATTATAAACGTAGCTGAAACTAGATTCTACGTAATTAGGTGGCCACGAGCTTTCCAATGAGCTATCAATAGCCGTAGGATATCATTTTAAAAAATCATTTACTTTTGACCCCTGATCTCGCATGCGTTGACGGATATCGCCTAAATACTTAACAGTTACATACTTCTCATGTTCTCATGGACCAAAATTTCCAATCAATCGACCCATGTGTTTCAAAGTGATAAGTATCTGTATTTAAGAATATTAAGTAATCATTAACTTTTCGACTAGCGGCGTTCAACCATAAAACAATTGATTTGTTTCAAACTCTTTCAGAGAAATCGCAACTATGGGAAACAAACCGGTGTAGTCCAAAAGTTAATCAGTTACTCACTATTTACGATCTCATGTATCCACATACCAAATTTGAAACCAGTAAGTCCAGCTGTTCGAGAGATATCGCCTGCACGGGCAGACGGACAGACAAAAATCAATACTTTGCTTCGCAATGCTCAGCCACGTAATAAATGTAGAAAGATGAAAGAAAAAGGAGAAAGTGATAGCCCATTGAACTAAGCAATACCACCATGTTATTAGTACACACATTAGAAGAGTCGATAATGACGTGTGTACTTTGTAGTCTTAGTCTAGGCTTTATGTTACACTCGTATTGTTCGTTTTAAGTTCCCACACCCAATATCACATTTCCAATTTTGAAGTGAGACAATGACACGGGCAAATATATATGTGTCATGGCAAAGTCAAACCAAAGTCAAACAGATATCATCTGAAAGCGAAAGCAATCAAAGGAACGTAAGGAAAAGGCGAAGATGTGATGGGGTATGCATTATGTAGGTGCGTCATTAGAAATTAATATATTGCTTAAAGAATGTTCCCTCATGTTTTAGTTGTTTTAATAAAATCAAGTTTTTAGACAGGCTGACATCTTTGAACTTGATTAAATTAAGTGGTACATGATCTAACAGAATTCAAATTGACAGTAGAGTCAATAAGTTTTTTAAAAAAAAATCTAATCATAGTGAGCTTTGCTTTGATGACATGCGTGTACTTAATGAAATGAATTTGAGGAAATGACACGTGTTTCCTCCTTCATCCAAGATGAAAGACTCCGAATTTCCGGAGAAAAGGATCAATTTACTAGATGCTGCTTCAAGTTATTGCTTCATTTTCTTGAATCAAAAATAATTTTTACCTGTGTATTTTTGAAATATTTTTTTTTATTCAATTTGTCAAATCCTACAGATGAGCGACGTAGCCCCGGACCTCGTTATAATTCTGGAGGCGAGAGCTTAGGCTCGGAAAGCAGCTCTTCGTCCTCATCGCCAGGCGGTTTGGCAATCGTTGTGATCTTACAAGGGGAATCATGGGAATGGGGTTCGGGGAACCTAATTGATGGTTCCGCCCTCGCTAGTTACGGACAAATTATGGTTATCTCGCTCAACTACCGGCTTGGTTATGAAGGTAAGTGTTTATCTCTCGTGTAAACTATAACAACGATTTGTGATTGAGATTTTAAATTATATTTTCGTTCAAAAGTTAATTTCAAACGGGGGCACTTGGGACTTTATGATAGATTTACAACATATGTTTAGTATATTATTTATCATTCATAAAAAAAATTTAGCAACTTTTTGAAACGTGTAGGGTTTCCTCTCTTCTTTGGAAAGAAAACTTTATTTCTTATTGCTTCATCCTAATAGAATTTCTGAGAGTCCAACTTTTTAAAAGTCTAGTCTCCTCTGGAGAGAATACACTTCTACGTAGAATTTGTATTTTTATGCAGCTTTCCCCTCCTCCTGTTCCCATTTGGTATGCAGGGTTTTGGTTTTGCTCAAGGACTACTTTAGCCTAGCCACACTTCATCAGTGAACGGGACTTTATACATTCTCTGGTTTCAAGTGAATTGTTAAGTTCGTTTCGGAAATTACACTTAAGATCCCCGTTAACGAACCGGGTTGCTCATTAATTCAATTCTTTAAGGCGATAGAACATCACTTTGCCACCACTCTCGGGACTTTATTCCAGCACGGGGAAGCCTTTAAGCTACTCTAAAAAGTTTTTCTTAGCTTTATACCTAAATTGATCCAAAGCGATAAAAATTTCCTTCGGATATGGCATTGATGCGTGCTCGCTACTCGCTACGTATGGCTCACGCTCCAAATTCATAAAAAACACTTGAACTCCAAATAAGGTAACATTAAGTCTCAAATAAATGGTAAATATTCTAGAACGTTATTATTTTTACAACTTCCTACCTGCTTCAGTGCATATCCCTATGAAAAAAATCTGTCCTGATTCCTAACGCTCCTCTCCTGCATTTGGAACAGCATCGCTGGAAAGAAAGTCATAAAAAGACCGATCCAATATCTCAAAGCGTATTTTGAGACGGCTCTAATGAGCAAACTTTTTTCTCAATTTTATTGCCAAAGTTAACTCAAGCTTGAGTCTTGAAGCGAAATCTTTTAAAAAGAAAGTATGTTGTAAGGTTCATCAGATCAGTTTTCTAAGACGTTACATATGTTCTCCTGGAAGGTGTCCTCATGTTGAAAACTCATTATTACGATAGGATGCAATCTAGAATCCAGATCATGATCATGCCATACTACTATTTCTACTGCCATAACAACTCTGTAGAGATCCATAACACGCTCACGCTCCAGGATAAAAAAAAACTTCCAGAGGGATAAGCATATGAGGATGAGAGACAATGTGCGAATCCCTCAGTGAATTACCCATCTTCCGGAGAAATTTTTTATGCCTACTTAACCAATCCCCTGGAAAAGAATAACGTTTCTTATGGACTCTAATACTAATTTTGTGATTCTTTTTTTATTTGGTACCTTCATACCTTCTTCCTGAGCTTGAGCCGGATAACGGAAATCCTAATAAATATGTATGTCTATAGTTTAGGGCGATTTAACAGCGTGAAAAAATGGGATTCTGGAAATAAATGGAGCTACACTGTAAAACTAATTTGTACGAAGACTATAACCTGCGAATCATTTTCCCGCGAAGGTACAATTTCAAATTTCAACTGCTGCTTAGTGCCTGCTTTTGCTTCCTCTCTTGCTCACTCGAGGAAAATGAATAATGTGAATTGTTTCTTCAAGCAAAAGGAGAGAGAGTGAGGTTGTTTACTTACTTGTTTTTAATCAACTACACAGTAATTCCTGGAGGTTTTTTAATAAACTTTCCTCCTCTGAGACGTTTTAGTATACTCAATTGGATTGAATCCTCGTAGAACACCGGAACTGTATAGAAGAAAGGAAGATTGTTATTTTTGTTAGAAGAATGTCTTCAGATAAGCTTTGTAAATGAGGTGGGGTTGAACGTTGAAGGTAAATAAATCTACACCTATTTTTTAAGGTAATTGCATCCTCTCACTTCAATATAGTATATTACCCTAATAAATAATCACAAGCTGAGCTATGCACAGCAATATTTTTAGACTTAATCTCATCCTTAAGAAAAAAGTTTAGCATCTTATCTTCCCGAAGACTGTAAACATTAGATTAGACAAGGAGCGTAAACAAAATTACACACTTGAGTTTGACGACAGGTATCGTAAAGCAAGAATGGGTTATGTAGGCCATTTCCAACTACTTCATTTTTATTCCCGTCATTATTTTCTTTTCGATGATTTTACCATCTTGTTTGTCTCCCTTGGTCCCACAAGGAATTTTGTCAGGAATAGCTACAAAAATGCTTTGAGGGATGAGCTCATGCAGAAAAAGTTGTTGAAATCGTTTCCCTGCTAAGGAACATCTTATTGCAGGCTACGTTCATGCTTCAGAACACTAGGATAATATAAAAAATGAAGTACTTGTACTTATCAAGTTTGGTACTCTGGCCAAATAGCCAACGTGAAAGATTCCCTTAAGATTTTTAAGGATCTGGATGAATGTTTAGAAATATTTTTACACTCCCGGCCAATTTTTCCTCTATGTCTGTCATTCTAACGTTATGCCGTTAGGGATTCTCTCTGCGAATTTCAATTCCTCCTCTAACCATTCTGTTTACACCACAAATATCAAATATATTTTTTATATTTACTCTTTCAATACAATTTTATTATATTAGTTTGTTCCGCCTTGTTAGTCGCATTCCACGCAGTTCAAAAGAAAATGGAGGACGTCTAGGCAGTGAAGCAAGTAAGCGTAAATGAGGAGCCTCTGTGTCTTTCCTTACACTCTCTGTGTGTCTCTGTATAAGCTTGTCTACACTTCGCTTCCTTTCAAATGTGAAAAGAGAATAAAATGGTGAAGTGACTAATTAAGGCGATATATACTAAGTCATCTTATGTATCTATACGCATTCATCTAATTCTCGGAGGGTATGAATGGCATAAGAGGAAACAAACTTTTCTAACCATTTCCCTTAAGAAAATAGTGAAAAGATAGTCTCGTGACAAGTGATAAGCTTTCGCCTCCAAGGTTTGCTCAGAAGTAAACTCTTCTCTACGTTTCTGTACCTTCTACTTTGCCTCCAGAAAATACTAGGGTTTCGTGTGCAAGAAGCTTACACATTCTTTTGGAGTAGTCTTGAGTCATGAATTCATGATCATGATGATCTAGATCATGAGTGACTTCATTCATTCTTTTGATTAGTCTTAGTCCGGATACATTATATAAGTTTAAGTGTACATGGTTTGGTTACAAGAATGTTAGATAAAAATTCATGGTTTAAAAAACCCCCAAAGATCCAACGATCTAACGATATAGAAGTATCCTTACATAAGAAACAAGAATTATACCTCTCCTTCTAGCCTCTTCTCTATTGATCGCTTCAACGGAGAAAGTGAATGAAGGCTTTGTAAAATGCTTTTCTCTTCTTTATTCTTCCTGCCAAAAACTTCAAGTTTTTCTACCTTTCCCACTCAATGTAAGGCATTAGAGGTGAAATTTCTTTCCCAAAGAAGTGATTTTTTCCCTTTCTTTTTGATATAAAGAGTACGCGCTTGGTATTCTACAGAGGACTGGCTGGAATGGTCTCGTCGACACATTCTGTAAAATATGATTATGGATTCTTTTCCTCCCGCACAACTTTTTTTTTGTTTGATGTTATGTTGATGGTATAGTGGTAAAATAGTAAAAATGTTAAAGGATGAAGACAGTACAAACAAGTCAGAGAGAAAGAATATATAGCGTAAAATAGACTATAAAACATCTTCCAAGATGATAATGTTCTGGAAATACATTATCTACTTTATTTAAGCCTTGGCTCTTGTTAAATTCTTCCTTTTACTTTATGTCTTTATTCTTCCCATAAAAAATCCTTGTTGGTTTCTTAAGACAGTAGAAATATCACAGCAGAATGTACAATGGCTCTGGTCTAGAAGTCTGCTGGAAGTGTAGTGTTGTGTAGGGAACATTTTCTTTGGACGGTATATCACGTACGAGATGACACTACTGCTGTGTCACACAGCCAGGGGCTACTACGTTTGACAAGTGGAGTCAACTAAGTAAAATACTGAAGGGGAGTATACACTGCAGACGCTAAAGCATCAAGATCACTTACACTTTCTATGTAGAAAATGCTAATGCTTAAAGAACGCTAAGGTTGCGTAAAGACTTTTCTATGAAAAATGTAAAGAAAATCCCTTTTCCTCAGTTCAACTTCCAAATGATGACTTAAATAAGTTATTTCGAAATGGGAGATGAAATTGAGTGGATTAAAAGAGAAATTTAGATGGGCTAATACAATAGGAGAGAAAAAGTTTTGCAGTTTGTGCATTGTGACGCCTTTCAATTTCGTGCTATACATCAGAATCAGAGTTTTTTTTGGTTTGCCACCAGCCAAACCTGGAACAGAAGCCTTGTCTGGGAGAAAGTTAAGCGAGAAGGTAAAATAGTGAGTGAAAGTGAAATAGTGAACGTTAACTTGTAATCGTGAATGTGTATAACCATAATGGCCAAGTTTTTTCACGCGATAAACTTTCTTTTCATCATGCGCCTTTTTTGGCCAGAGAGTAGGAAAAAATTCACAGCTTTTAAATTGCAAAGTTAAAGTGGCATTGAGCCTAAGTTAAAGAAAGAATTGTGTAGATAAAATGCTAACTTTCATTCTTTCACTTACTTCCTTTCCATGAGACAAATCATCCTGAAAAATATGCTTAAATACTATTTAATTACGATTGTTTCCAATTTCCATGAAGCAGTCACATCTCATCAGTTTAATTTAAAAGTAAAGTGTTTAAATATTTCATTCAGAGTTCGGTTTTTACATTTGACCATAATTACTGGAGAAAGTTACGTGGTTTCCAATCATCTAAAAGTTTCTCCTGAAAAATCCCAATTGTTCCAGCTATAACAGTTCTTTTTAGCTTTCCTTTGAGTTAGTTTGGCTGTTAAACGCAGAAATGTATAGGCTGTTTTCAATCCACTCGTGGTATTCGTATTCATTCCTTTGAAAAAATACCAGCTTAAATTAAATCGTATATTGTGCGCGTTAATGTTCCAAGCAGCAAGCGAAAATTAGAATGTTCTACATTCTCTATTCCCAGATTTCCTTTTTACCTAATAAACATCAAAGATAAGTAGAAAATAGGAGGACACACATATTCTCTCGGAAAAACAAGGTACCTTCACATGTTCCCATTTACCATTCAGCCTAAACTTTTGGACTAATTCCAAGTATGAGTGTATACAAACTCATGGCTGGTGATCGGGAGTTGTTCCTAAACATTTTTTCTGTGGCTTGCTTCCTCCAGACGGAGCCTAAATATATACTTATTAACAGAAAATTGTGAGCATTTCCTTCCTTAAATAAAATATGTCTACTGTTTTTGCTCATTTTCATCATGACTCTGAGCCTCCGACTCAGTTTACAAAAAAAATATGCTCTTGTTTACCAACTTTATTTTTCCATCCATTGAAAATTAAGGGGAAAAGTGGTAATTTGAAGGCGCACTGTAGTTTCCTCCCATTTCCCCCAAAAAACTGTTAGAAATAAACAATCAATTGAGATGAGCAATAATCCTGCTGGTTAAAACTTAGAATACCCTCCAAAAATAAGCTTGTTTTCTTTTCTCCGCTACTCCTAGATGGGTTTCCAGGATTGGGAAGAATAGAACAGGATGATCTGTTCTGTAAGTGCGGTTGCCAAAACTAAAAATGTTTATCATTTTTTCGACCATCGCATCATCATCGGGATCTCGTGCTTTTGTTTTTTTTATTGTATGGATGACCATGCTCGGGGAAAACTTTTGCATCAAATGTTCTTTCCTGTCATTTGTGGTTGTTTTGCAGCGAAAGGGAAATGCGCTTGTTTAATGTGGTCGAAAAAAGCCTGCTTACTTAGATTTGAATGGTTTTTGTACCATCGTGGAATGGAAATTGCTCCATGAATCGCTATCAAAGTCGGGGTAATGATAATGCCAAATTTTAGATTCGTTTATGACATCATTTGATACTCCAAATTCTCCAAAGGAGGGAGGAGACGGGCGGTTTAACCTCTTTTTATATATTGCATAGGTGCATTTTCCATTATTCGCGAATTCATGCCCTAAACGATAATAAAAATCTCTAGCCAAAATTAGAAGAGATGGAGAAATGTCCCAGTGATCCAAAATGACACGTATACCGTCTGAATACTTTAAGCGAAAATTAAAGGGTTATGATCCACCAGCACAAAATATCGAGGATACTGTAGACTTCAATTCTTGCTTGAAGGTACGCACGTAGACAATCATCGTTGTAACGTGCCTTTCTCCGGGTTTCATCATATGTAGACATTGTTTCCGCTTTTGTAGCGGCGTAAACAAACGTTACAGAATGATGGCTGTTTTCGTCTGGGAGCTATCAGTTTAAGGGATCGTTCATATATTAAGTATGGCAGTTTGGATTAGATGGGGAAACAAGTATAGAGAGTAAAGATAACGCTCAACATTTTTTCCATAAAAGCTAAACTTGTGTAAGGAAATTGCTTTATTTTCGATACTCCTATAATAAAAAAGACAGCCCCTGTAGGTGTGGCGAGAGCTACCCACTTTGGTCGACATAAACATAAAAGTCTTTTACTATTTTCTCATTACCCCCACTAAAAAAGTAGGCTTGGGGCGTGTAGACTAAAGCACATGTACTGCTTGTATAGACATTACTACAATAATAGCCTAGATCAGCTGAAAAAACTAATTTAATTATGGCAGTATAAATGCGTTGATGGCATTCAGCGTTTGCTTTGAATGTTTCGTTCGGTTGGGAAAAGCAGATGTAGTTAAGTTGTTCGGATGGATCGTTTTCCTGTGGAATCATGTCGTAATGATAGTGATAAAGTACCTAAAAGAAACTATCCCATAACTACACTATTCCTCCCTGGAGGAACAAGTTCATAATGCAATGCATAAAAAAATCGATTCGTTGCGATCCGTGAAATCGCAAGGCACATAATGAACCATTTTTTTTAAATGGCCGGCGATATAAAGCATGTGGAGTTCTATTGAAATGGAGTGAAAAGGAGGCAAGCCTAATGACAAGCCTGGAAACTATGCGGGGGTAGTCGGTCCAAAGGCGGTCTAAAGTGTAGGAGCTTTCGCTACACTTTTATTTTCTGGTTGGCTTGATAACGCTTATGAAATGAAGTTTGCGGCTTTTATAAAAAATATAAGTACCTTAGATGTCTACAGAACTCATTACGGTAGCCTCATTAGATAAAGCGTTTTGATCATGCTGATGTAAGAAGTGAAAGCATAGATGCACCTTTTAAAAGGAGGAGTTGAGTTGAGAGTTTTTAACGGAGGAATGATTAATTTACGAGATAAAATACACTACGTTTAAGTGGCTACCTAATGAAAGCCAGCCAGATTTCTTTGCGTCTCTCCTCAAATCAACTTTAAATGCTCATGATTCTCTGTTATCTTAACGGTTTTCCGCAATAAAAAACTGGAGAATAAAAATGGTTCTTTGCCTTTGGCCAAAATTAAGCGTAGGAGGGAAAAAGTGCTTTCTTCTACACAATATATTTATAGGTGACTTCAGCGCTTGTCGATCTCTTTTATGATAACCCGTTTTCGTTGAAAGTTGAAAGAAAATGTAAAGTGTACAGGTCTGGTTTATGGAACAATGAAATTTTTTCATTTAGATAAAATGCCCACAAAAAATCTCTAGGAGGGAGAATAGTTGGATGGTAGGAGCATTATAAAAAATATTTTTTTTATGTTAGGCTTCATTTCTGAATTTGTTACTGAAAATCATTCTTGATGATCATGATGGTGATGATCAATTTCACAAATTCTCCCCTTTGGCTTCCGCTCCTCAATTGAATGTTCCAAACCATTACCTATGCGGAAAATAGAGGAATGGAGTCAATGGAGAATGGGAGGGTGTTCTTTCATAAAGTTATTCATTGGACTGGAGGGCAGGAGCAGGTACCTATGCATTATTCAAGTAGAACTGGAATAATGTACTCTGAACAAGAGTGTATGTACGAGAGGGGCAATGTGGACAGTTTTTTGTTTGTGGATTCCATTTTTTCTCGTTTCTTTACCGGAATAAGTATAAAATAGCAGCACTTTTTGATCTCAATAAGATAAGTGCAGTAGACCATATCATCACATATCATATCAATATCAGTTTAAATCATAAACTGATTTTGCAAGATTGTAGCGAAAGATATGGAGGGCATTATGCTACAGTAATTTCGCTACAATTGGACATTCAATTTGAAATGGATTTGTCGTTTACTGATATGAAGAGATGTTATTGCTCATGTAAAATTCAATTGACAATCGAATAAAGTTTCAACGGTTTACATTGTTTGCAGAAAGTTGTATGATTTCTCAGAGAATTCGAAACAAATCAATCATGTTATAGCTGAACGCCACCACTCAAATAGCGAATGATTCTGGGGTTCCGGTGAAAAATAATTTGTTGTATTCGTATTTATTAGTATGTACGTAACGACTGACTCCATTTTCTCCCAGACATTCAGTATACCAGAGGTTTGCTTGACGTTATTTATCTCAACAAGCGAGACAATCGGTGAATGTATGTGATCACCAAATGAAATGAAATATCGCAGCCCTCCTTTTCCTTCATCTGTCTCCGGCACCTGAAATGACTATCCTAATTTGAAAGTTTGTTTCGATGTTGGTTTTGTGGGAGTTTAGTTTGGCTTTTGGACCTACGGTTGTTTGTTTTGTTTGCGGGACCTTACAAGACACCTAGTATCAATTTGAATTTATTCTTAGCAAGTGAACGGCCAACATATGTATGTAAATATGTTACTTAGATGTTAACTAGTGGACTTATAAAATGTCTCCATAACCACCTATTGTTTACTACGGAGGGAAAGTTAGCCTAAAAGATAACATGGCATGTTGTTTCCCTTAGCGTAGTTCCGCTCAGCAAACAATATTTCAAATCCCCTCAGCATCCTCTCTCTCTCTCTCTCTGCCCAAGCAATAAATTATAGTTTGATGAATGTGAATATTTATCATTCCAGATGATCCCATAAATTCATAAAGTTAAAACATGTGGAAATTGTGATGATTAAGAGAGGAAACTGATATGTCTTCCTGGGAGAAATAGAAAAGCCGGGGCAAGCTCAACTTACGTATAAACAGATTCTAATGAAATTGTTTCGTCAGCCTCCCAAACTATCGAAACTCCAAGTAGTCTGAGTCTAACTGAAAGACATGAAGGACTTAAGGGATTTCCTGGGTTGGAGTTGAAGGAAACAAATATTTTTTTGGTGGTTTTCCTATAAAAACTTTAGACTTAAGTCTGATAGGAAAAAGTTGACCAACCATAAAGGCACCACTTTTATTCGGAAATTTGAGACCAGGAGGGAGCGCGTGACAGCGCGATAATCCTTTGTAATGATATGTGCGACTTTATAGGTTTGACTTGACCCTTTTCGCCCTTTTCCTCTGTAGGGTTTGGCTCTTTGTTTGTGCCAAAAAAAATTTAGACTTTTTTTCTATTCTCTCTAATCTCCCTTAATTTTAATTGCAAAGTTTGCACGTTCACTGGGAATCCTCTTTGTATGTGGTCGGCGAACGTTTTCTTACATTTTCCAATAAAAAAATGAGGCATTTTTCTCTGAAGCTGTATACAGTTCACTATGGGTAGTTCGACTGGAGCTGACCTCAATGGAAAAAAACCTCCTAGTTTTTAATAAGTTCCTAGTTAATGTAATTACTATTGGGAGAGTGTAGGAAGGGCTGGGAGTAGACCTGAAAAAAGTCATTTTGTAACTATGAAATAGAAAATGTGCTGGTGAAAGTTTGTACACTTTTGCTATACTTTCATCTCCGGCGCATTCATCCGTTCAATGGGCAATAATGAGAAGAGCAAGTTTGTCGAAGCGAGCAACTTTTGTTCTTTGAGTGAAAGTTTTACAGCAAGTTTTTTTTGCGCTTCAATGAAATTTATTGATGTTACATTGATGAAGCCAAAAACTGATATAAAAATTAGCATAAAAAATTTGAACTAGTTGACCTAAGTGTCTATGGGGGATGTAGTAATGATGAAAAATGTAACTAGTGTATAATATTTTATTATTTAGGGTTGTGTTAGTGAAAATTTTCATGACTGGTTGACTTAAGTTGGTTTGTTTGTTTTCTCTGCAGGTTTTTTACAAACTAGTAGCCAGCAAGGGAACTACGCTATAATGGATATAGTGGCAGCCTTACATTGGATTCGGGAGAATGCAGGAGCTTTTGGTGGTGACGTGAATCGCGTAACACTGCTGGGTCACCGGACTGGAGCTGTTCTCGCAAATTTTTTAATGCTAGCACCTGTAGCCACAGGTAAGAAGTCTATGATATATGGGTTCAATTACAAAAGAGATTGACTAGGGTATACACCAGACGCACCTTACCCCACCAACTGAACATTCTATTGTATTGTCTATTTTAAAGAGCTATTTCATCGAGTAGTCCTACTCAGCGGATCCTCCCTAAGTCCATGGTCTTTCCAGCGACACTCTAAGAGCAACGTAAGGAAGCTAGCGGAGCAGCTGAGTTGTTTAAAAAATGGGACGATACCTGCACCACCTGCCCCATCAATACCTGGCCTTGCCTCGAACGTACCTTACCGTAGTGGTGGCCCTAGTGGTGGTCCATCAATAAAACCGGGGTTTCTCAGTGATACATTACCCGACGTAGGCCCTTGTCTCCGGCAGGTCTCCCGGGACGAATTACTTCAAGCTGTGAATAAGTTAGTGTTTGCACCCCGCTTCCTCGCAAGATTTGGTCCGTTGATTGACTCCGCCGTGGTGAAATCTGATTTCGTAGCGGAGATGAAATTCGACACGTCCGGACATTTCTCCCGTGTCCCTTTGCTCTTAGGCACTGCCAGTGTAGAGTCCTTTGGTGAACTCAATACAGAGGATATAGAGGACGGGCTGGCGGAAGCCAAACGAGATCGTATTTTAAGGACGTTTGTGCGCAATGTGTTTGTGTTCCATTTAAACGAGATTTATTCCACGATAAAGAATGAATACACGGACTGGGAAAAGCCCAGGAAAGACTTTATTGATGTGCGTGATTCCATTCTAAACATTTTAAGTGATGGCCTCACCGTCGCCCCTCTAGTTCAAGTTGCCAACACTCATTCCGCCAAAGGAAACTCCAAAACTTTCCTCTTCCACTTTCAATACGAGCCTGATCAATCCGTTTATCCAAATGTGAGTCTCCAAACACTTTATCACTTTTAATTGACACTTGAGCAAACAACTTTCTGTACAGTCTTACCCGGACAAAAAAGTTTTAATAAATTTTAAAAACTTGACACTTTTATTCCAGCTTATTTAAAATTATCGCTTTTGCTACAGTCCCGCAGATTATTATCTTTCTAAACTCTTGCCAAAAAATAATGTCTGGTGTACATTTGCCCCCCTTTTTTAGAGGATCGGCAGCATTTCAGAAGATTTGATGGAGTTTGCCGTGGGCCATGCGCTACTCGAACAAAGTCAAGAGTTTGAACAAAGTCTTCCTGCTTTTTCCAAGGATGATGCTAAGGTGTCCAAGTCTTTGGTACACTATCTAACTAATTTTATCATTTCGGGGTAAGTTAAGACAAATCCGTAGACCACAGACCCTCTCATTAGTACTGCTCAATTGAATCGACTTCTGCTGTTTCCAGGGATCCAAATAGTGGATATGATGGATCATCCGTAGAAGATGCTCAACTTCCGTTCTGGGACTCCTACGACCCAATAAACCAACTTTATCTAGAAATCGGTATGGACCTTCAAATAAATAAGCTAAAATTAAATTGTTTTATACTCTCAAGACAAAAAATTTGAAAATTAATATCCTCCCAAATTACATGGATAAAACAACTGGGAAAAAATATGAAAAATTCTCTTCAAACTCTAATATTATGCTCATCCTGTTGTTCATGCCCCTGATGAAATTACATGAATTTACGCCGGCTGAAATAAACATGTCACGTCTACCCTCCAAGATGGTCCAAAACTAGAGTAGTGAAAGTGAGATGCAAAGAATCCAGAATTCTTTTCCCATGTGCTTCATCTTGTCTAGAATTCTTTACGCATTCCATTCAATTCACTCATTTGCTCTACGTATATTTGGGA
>JAANSQ010000614.1:0-21107 GCA_036850885.1 Lepidocyrtinus dapeste | reverse complement strand
GCGTTGCCTTCAAGCTGGGAAAACAATGGAAACATTCCAGATCGAGCCCGACTCTGATCACATCTGGCGGAAGTAAAAAATAAGCTGTTTCCTCTGCTATCAAATACGTATTTATGGAAGGGCTACATACATAAATCTAGTAGTCCTACTAGTTTCTGAGACATGCAGTGATGTGTAAATGATGTTTGGCATGGATTAATTTCCTCAACCGAATATTTAATCATATAAAAACGTATGACGATTCCTCATATGCCTATGTACTATTTCAAGTTTATCTCATTATCTGTGATGAACGCTGAGGGAGCAATAGAAAAGGGCAAACTTTTCATTCATTCTTTCTAACCGAGTCAACACTAAGTTCTCAACTTTTGGAAGTATGCTTGGTATGTGGTTTTTTTTTGGAAGAAGTTGTCAAGGGGTAAAATGAACGTTAATGTTTTACTGGTTATTTGAATTTCGGAAGCTTATATGTTCACCAAATAAAGTAATGCGTGCCTATGATCAATTGAGCCAGTGCCTAAGTAAATAAACAGGTGAGAATACTTGAAACTCTTGAATTCCGTAGTGGTGACTTACAGCGTTGCGTATTCTATTTTTTGACTGAAGAAAATGCGCATATAGGTACAATATATCAGAGATTTTGGTATAATTGCCAAAGCGTAAGATGTAGTTCCGATTCCTGTCTTGACCAGATGATCTCTCTAGAAGCGAGGAAAGAGAAAATACGAGAAAAAAATTAGAAAAGGACAATATTATCATCGATAGATTCGTACAGACTTACAGACTTTGTGCGAGTAATAGACCACAAACTCTCGTTCATCTCCATTCTCCCCTTTTTTATCCAGTCAACTATGTTCGATTTCAGATCGTAGGGAAGGATGCTTGAGTGCCTAGTGTTTGTGTACTTTCACTGAACTTGTTTGTTCATCTTCCAAGATTGGTTGTGTTTATTGGATGGAGGGAAAAGTGCAGGATTTAGGGCACAACAACTAGTATTGGAAAATGAATTGAGCTTAATACTACCGCAACATCACATTATCTTCAGATTACCTTTGGCTTTATATATATCTGCAACTGGCGGCTAACCTTAAATAATGGACGGGAAAGTTTGTATGTTTACTTTCATTGTTTTCTCGTTCCATTTCATAGAATTTACATTGTTTCCATTTTTTCACTAAAATCTTTTGCAAATGCAGGCCAAAAAAGAAAGCGTGAAAACGGAGATACAAGTTTCATTTTCACCTTGCTTGCCAAAATTGCTGGTTTCTGTCTTAGCGTAACTCCTTTTATATGCACTGTGTACTTAGTTGGCACTGTCGACGGTCCCTTGGGACAAGTAATAGAAAAGGAAAAAACAACTAACCAACCAACGAATCTTATCCGAGCATGAAAAAGAGAAAGGAGCGCAAAAAACAAGACAAATCAACTTGATGATTACTAGCAGTTTTTTTTCACTTTTGATACTTAAAAAAACGTTATCTTTTCCTGAACTCTTATCAGGACTAGGAGAAAGGCGGTCTGATTTTCCCAGACTATCCAAATACTTCGTGATACACTCTTACTTATATTAATATACAATACAATGTATAATTGTGCCACATGTTCTATTGTATTAACCTTTGATTTACTCGTCAGATTTTTTTAAAGTCTAGCTTCAATTCGCCTCAAGTCAAAGATTCATTCATTCATTCATGCTTGTAAGGAAACGGTGAACTCTCTGGCTTGATCAAAGCATTATAGTTACAAAATGACAAACATAGGTATATTCTAGTGAAAGGATCACATCAAATATTACTAGTGCGGATTTTCAGGCACAAAAAGGATCAATGATTCCACGATGAAATAAAGATGCATCAAGTTGGCAAACTTACTATATTACAGGTTTCATAGTGTCTCGTAGAATGTTACAGCTGTACGGTAAGTTAAGTTTAGGTTAAATCTTTTCGTATTTACTTAAATACTTACTAATTAAAATTTGCTTTTTGATGAAAACCTTTTTTTGGGAAGTGTATGTATTGTGACAGTTTCTGATGTCCCTTGTGACCTTACTGCAGCCGAAACCAACAAATCACGGTCTTGATCACAGTGTCGGCTTCTTCATCATCAAATGGAGTTTTATCCATCGATCATCCGTAATGGCTAAGCCGTTATGTATCTACTTAAACAAAGAAGGGCTACACTTGTATACTTGGTCACGAAACATAGATTTTCAGTTTTCTGTGGAAGATGACATTTCATCCTGACGTTTCTTCCATTTTTATGCGTCTTCCACGACGTCATCGAAAGATGAAAACTCTTTTCGTAACAGATACGTGCCAATTTCATGGAAATTTCACCAGCTATCAAAGGAAATATTCCCCGTACGCTACGGGATTATAGGGATGAAACTGAAACTGCTATTATAGTGTATATATTATACTAACTATATTCTGTCTAATAACTGAAAAACAAGAGGGTTTCTCATGATAATTCAAAGATCTCTTTTCCAAGACGGTTCCTGACTGTGTCTAATAAGCATACATAATATTGCATTAACGATTTCTTAAGGTATGTTCTAAACAGACAAAATTAAGCTAGTTAAATCACCGTCATGAATGAATCAAATAATTGACATAAATGCATATGAGTGCCGGATAAAGCAAACTAAAGTATTAAATAAATCCACTTGAATGATTTGCAAACATAAAGCAGAATTTAAAATAACTTACTAGAATAGTCTGTCGGCCCTTATCCCATTAATTTTTCATAAAACAAGCGTCCTCACTTCACTAATGGGATTTCATGCTCTTTCATTTTCATTAACACCCCTAACGTATTCAAACACTCATTACTTATTCATTGATAGGCCCATGGTTTGGAAAGACACGTGGCAGGTATTCGAGACTCACAGTGCTACACAGGATTCGATAAAAACACGTTGAATTCTTGAATTTTACATGTTCCAATTTAAGTTTTTCAGTTAAATAACGAACAAAATTATCGTATAGGTGGTATTTGGGTACATAACAGGATATTTAATAGAATTACAGATCAGATGATTATGGCGTAAAAAGAATTACCTTTCGGTTTCGAAGAAAGGGTAAAAAAAGCTTGGGCACGTAAAGCGAGCATTTCAATACGTGACCATCATCATTAGATTCCATTCTTGGAAGTAGGTGTATCAAACACTTTTGTAAAAGATTCAGTAACCACTCATACTCTCATGGTAAAATTCCAAATACGGTTATTCTACTGCAACATTCTCTGGGAGTTGAGTATTAAGGAAGGTAAAAAGTTATTATAAAGAGCATGGCTGGTTTGAAATGGAGTAAAAATCGCGTGGAAAGGCATAGCTGTGAAAGAAGATGCCAACTGCATGGCAATAAATTTTCTAAAAAAATCCATAGATAGGAGGACACTACATGCTTGGAATACTACAGAAAATTTCAAGGATACCCCAAGATACTTGTTCTCCACTTATTTTATACAATCACGAGCATGGTTGGATAACAATGGAGTTGGTGGTAGCTTAAAGTTACTTCCTTTGAAACTTTCTACGCGGTTAAATAGATTGTCGAGACAGAATGAAAGTGTACATTTCAAGAAGTCTATTTAGCCTTTAGCTATATGTATGAAGTAAAACTAACCTTTTTGCCCTGAGCTTGTTAGCATTAAAGTAAAATTAATAACTCGGCAAGCTGAAACAAAATTATTTCCGCAATTTATCTACTTGCACGTTCGCCAATAGCATGCATTAATTCTAATGAATTTTATTAACTGTTAGGCACAGCAGAACAGGAAAATTAAGATTACTTGGTGTATCAAAAGCTATAATGGCTATATATATATAGTATCTTTCCTACAAAAATTAAGTTTGTTAATGGCTCGTTAAATTCAATAAGAGAAGCATGACCATTGTGTTACTTTTATGAACTAAGAAAGAAAATATTTTTGTATTTTGCTGCCGTTTAATCAGATACAAACGAGCGCCTTTCTAAGTTACATTATGCGTAACTAATTGTTTAATCTAAAGCCTCAGCATGCTTTATACCAAAAATTTTCTTCTACAAGCGGAACAATATGATTAATGTGCAGAATATTTTTGAAAGCTTTCCAGCTTTCTTTAGAAAACTTACCGATAAACCAAGGATTTCTGGTATTGTTCCTGACGTTCAGATTTAAAAAGTATTTATCAAATCCTCCCACCGGGTTTGCTTTTGGTTGCACACTAAGTGTCCCTTCGACTTCCCTTTCATTACCATCTGAGACCAACGTACGAGCACTCCAGCCATCTGATCCGATCCAAGCGAAAGTGCCTGTTTCATTTCTTTTACGAACTGCTCGCATCAGCTCCTTCACCTCTTGGTCTGATCCGTAAACGATGACGCCTAGAAGTAAAGTGAAAAATAAAAGCTATCAAAAGATGAAATACTACTTTTCACTTTTTTCTCAATCTTTTCAAAAGAATCGATAAGTTGTAATTTGCTCAGACTTTTATCTTGGAAAAAAATCATATGGCAAATAAAAATAGAATCGCGAGAAGTGAAAAAATCTCATTAGACTTGACACTGAAGATGGTATAGACGCTTTTACCTCCTTTGATGTTTTAATTTATAAAGTCTGAGCTGAGGTTGTCAGATAGGGAACACCCAATAACTTTTAAAGTCTTGAAATTAACCCAAGTATCTTTTGAGGCAAACAGGGTAGTCAAGGGAAAATACACAAAACTTTACTGTAAAATTCGATTATGCTTACAAAGTTAGCGAATAAAATATATTACATTACGTTTTTTGACTTTTAGAGACCGACACGTTTAATTCTCAGAGGAACGATTAATAAACACAATAACGATGTATTTTACGATGTCATAGGTAAGACAAAGAGCAACCATATTTTTCATTAAAATAACCTCCTCCTCACTTTCTCCATATGCCAAGTCCAATAATACTTTCGATTACTTTTGATCAAACGATGGACGAAAAATTTCCAGTGAATGAGTCTTTCCTATCTTCCATTTCCTTTCTCAATTTCATCCTTCACTACTTTGTATTTTTTTGAAGAAAATGGACGAGTATTTGAAAAGAGCTCGCGCAAAGATGAAAGAGAAAGTTTGCTTCAGGAACGGTTATTGCAGTAGAAGTGATATGATGGTATCATTATTATTTCTTTCAATCCAAAAAACGCGTTTGCAGTCAGTCAAGATGAGAAAACTATGTCCGTACACACATCAGCAGTAAAGGTAAGTTTTTCGGAGTCATTATGAGAAACCAAGCATTTATTTAGAAGCTTACGCTTTGCTTATTTTCACCAAAGAAAAAACGACCTCGCTCACGCAAAGTCTCTCTGGGAAGAATGAAAACGAGCAAGCTCAGATTAATGCAGGGCTCTTCATGTGTGAGAAAACCTTTCTTTTTTATACTGACTCAGATGGATTTACAAGAAACTGTCCAAGCATTACCTCTTTAGAAAGAAGTAGAATCATCATCAGCATCAGCAATCTTCCAGAGTTATCAAGCGTTTCTTTTGTTGCAATAGTTTTACTAAATACATTCTAAGAATCTTTACTAAGAAAATAGTAAGTATACCAGTAACTATAGGAACTGGTAGCAACATGAGAGCGCAACTAGATTAGTGCTAATGTTAAGCTGCGTGGAGTTGATGTGTCCATCTGTCTGTAACTCTCGAACCTTCTCAAAATTACTTAATTATTTTGATTTGTAAAGTATTAGATATGCTCATCTTGTTGTAAGTATCTAATGTCGTCACCCGGGCCATCCAAATCGAGGTTGCTCGTTTGTGGGTACTAGAGGAAACCCACAAAACATGTGATGTGACATCGGGACGAGTTTTTTTTGTAGCAGCGAAGGAGTTGAAGGAACTCTACAACGCTATCGGCTTCAACAAAATCAAAACCCAGCGGCGCCGCATTTTGGACGAGTTTGGGAGAGATTGATCAGGCCAATCAAGAGATGCCTCAACTCTATCATCAATGAGAAGCAGAGATACAACCCTACTGATGGTGATGAAAGCGACAAAGAACATCTCTAGATTGATCACGTATGTCCCAAGTAACCCCAAAGACCCAGTATGAGTCACTTCGAACCAATCGCTTTGTGGATAGAGTGATGTATGCCCTAGCCTTCTAGTGAAACTTGACTCTCTGCAGACTACCTAAGGGGACAATGGAAACGTCCTCAGCTCTTGGTGGAAGAATTCTGGAGGAAGTGGACAAGGGACTACATCCCCAAGATGCTTCGAAACCAATGGAAAGCCCCCACTGAGCCCATGCAGATAGGAGAGCTAGTATTCCTTGTGGACGAGAACTTCCCAGGAATTAGAGGCTGAAGGGAGTAATCACTGGAATATATCCTGGGAAAGATGACCAGATCCGGATTGTTGACGCGACTACATCCTTCCGACCCGAGAAGAAATATCGCAGAGCTACCGGAAGACAAGCTACCAAAATCAGGGACCGGAGTGTCAGAAAGCATGAACAAAAGCAGCACACCAAAGCCAGTTAGCGGGAGATTTAGAGACTAGCGAGTAGATAGCATAGATTAGCGCTAGGTTAGAGTCATCGTTTTTAAGGATTGGAGAAGTGTGTTTCGTCTTCAGTTGTCCTTATGTGGTAATATTTTCTTGTATGTATAACGTTTTAGATATTCTTTGGTTCGATTTGTCTTGTGATAACGTTTTCCATTTTCCCGTCTGTTCTTGATTTTTCTATATAACGTTATTGAATACATTTTTGCTTTTTCTTGTTCGAACAGGAAAATGAACTTTAGATTTTGACTTAGGTTGTATCTTGTGAGGCGAACAAAACACCGCCATTTTTACTTTTAGTTGAGCTTTGCCTTTAGGGTGACAAGTATGCATTTTTAGATTGATAAGTTTGCAGATTTTCCTCCTTCGCATTGAAAATTGATTTATGTTTTAAGGAATTAATTGTAATTATATTAATTAATGGCGGATAATAAAGCAGATTTAATAAGATATTGTATTGGAGATTGATTTAAGTGATTTGGACAATCAATTTCTACCATCAAAGGAAACCGAATTGATCATAGTGCAGTGATTTTATTTCCAGAAAAGTGATTTTATTTTGGCAATTAGGGATCATCAGACATTTAGTCTGACTTTAGTTCAACTTTTTAGCGTGCAAATATAAATATAGCTTGCTTGATTTAACTTTTTGCTGTTACAATACTGCGCTAATGTTGTTTGGAGAAAGTGCATTCTATTCATCTTAACGTCAAAAGAAATTGCTTTCTTTAATCCTTTAATCTAACTCTTTTGATTTAGAAGAGTAAACTATAGCCCTTTCAAATCTTTGTTTGAACCACGTTTTTAAAACCTTTTATCAGCTATATTTTCCTCCAAGTGACCATGAAAAACTATTCAAGATCCTATTCGTTAAAGAGCCTATTAAAATGGTTCTAAGAATACAGAACTATCTAGACCTACGATAAAAAATAGGGTTACTTAAGGGCACCAGGCAACAGAATATGCTACCTATTAATACATGTTAATGTAGCATAAAATTTGTAAACCTTTAGGGAAAAGTTACAAAAATCACGTTCTGTAAAGATCAAAAAGAAGAATAAAAATTTTGTATTAAATATATTCAAAACACAAGTGTTTTCTATTTCACAATTCATGAACGAGTGTGCAATACACGAAACAAACTTTGATATTAAGAAATTCCGTTAAGTATATAGTATTTGTAAATTTTCGATCGGTATAGTTTAAATCTAATAGGTTCTTGAATGTAGTATATGCATGTCTACATGTAGTACTAAATTTAATCTATATTATACCGGTTTTTGAACAGTCGAATAACAAAAAACATTTTTTTTTATTTTCTAGAAGAAAACTAAGCCATTCTAGAATAGTAAGAAATATCCCGTCATGCTTTCGATCACCATCACTGCACGACACTGAAAGTCTAGAGTGTATTTTAAATATGATTTTGCCGTCTAGGCATTTGAAAAGAAATAAAGACTAACATTCTCATTCTCCAGACATCCTTTGAATGAATCCAGCTTTTGGATTTTTTCTTTCAATACGCAAGCGACAGCATACGCTTGCGAAGGTTACGGCTTCATTAAGCTTGGAGTGAAATGAATGCTGCAATCACGAAAAAAGTGATGGTACGGACATTAAAAAATCTTTCGCCTTTTTAAATAGGATGCCCGTATCATGGTTTCTAGTTTATCCTTAACAATTGCATATAATTTACTTGCAAAGTGAGAGCTCTCGGCTTAAGAGAAACTGCTATTGCTAACCGTTTGGCGATTCGGGTCTGATTATCCCGTGCATTTTCTTTATGTAATCTTTAAATGTTTATTGAGTAAAGCATATATTTATTCATTCCAGATAGTTACCACGTTACCAGTAGTTATCAAATTTCCTTCGTAGTGGCTGGGGATTACGGTGAATACGTGAAAGTACAATGCTCAGCGTACTGAACGCATTCACAGTTCAGTAAGCATGTTCTCAAGCTAAAGTACTGGGGATAAACCTTCGCTGGCGTTTGAAACAACTGCCTTACTATATCTACAGCATATTATGATTATGATATGGTTTACTTTCATTGATCTTGTTTTTTTTTATATTATGTAAACTACTTTCGCCCTAAAAGGGTTGTGGTTAGTTTGAAAATTCACTCTTTGAAATCACAAGTAATGGTCGTCATAACACTTCGATATGATTATCGTATTTCCTTCTTCCATTCCATTACCTTCCAACGGGAGGATTCTGTAAAATAAACTGATAATTTAGCTTCGAAATACACTGTAAGCCAGCCATACAGAATTTTCCGCATACTACGCTGCACACCCACGGTTCAACTAACATAACGTCCACTTTTTTCACGGTGAAGTAGTCATGGTTATTTTGATTCCCAAAGATAGGAAACAAAAGCAATGCTTGATGAAGCATGAACGGTTCGGAGTATGCAGATGTAGACTAGGGTGCCTAGTAAAATTGGTTACACTTAAGCTTAGCTCATGCGAATAAGACCAGGGAAAGGAAAATTGCAATCTTGCTCTTCTCAACCGTTATTCCGTTCCATTGTTAGTATAGAAGAAACAATTTCTGGCTTATGAACACTGTCAAAGATTTTTCATAATACATAATTAGAAATATGTTTTTTTTTTAAATAATAAAATTCGGCCTTGGCGAAATTCCAGCCTATCCATTCCCAGTTACTGCAGCAAATACTATGTTCTTTTTCCGCAGTGCTTATTTTTTTGCAAACTGGTTAAATTAAATCATAAATGGATGACTTACCTTTGGCTTTTCCTGCCACAATTTTTTCAACAATTCGTTCGTAACTATCCTCTCCAGCTACACCGGAATCCTTAACGAGCTTCTCCTTTGCAGCAATACAAATGTCATTTTCTGGTAGCAATCTCTCTAGTTCTTCAAAAGCCTTGAAATCAAAGTAAAAAAGGAAATCAGATTGCTATAATTACAAATAGATCTTTGAGAAACCCGTTATGCAAACGTTTCGACTTTTTCTCAAGCGAATTTAATTAATTACAAATTCGCTTCGACTGAAGCACTGCAATTCTCATTGAAAAGCTTACATTCCCCATATTTCGTTGATGTGTAGTGAGCCTATAGCTTATACTCAACGCTTATTACTATTAAAGAGCGCAATAGGGAAAGACTTGGAATGTGGGAACCCCTAATGCTAACAGTTGTAATAAAAAATTTACAGAATAGTGAAACAGAACACCTAAAGGCTCCAAAATTAAAGTTTCCTGTTCTAACGTAAGTACAATGCAAGGACAAACTAGAAGAATGATGCAACATTAATGAGATAATCACTTCTAGACTCATCCTTTCATTTACGTTCCAAAATAGGTATACTCTACGGAATGGGGGAAATAATGGTTAGGTTAGAATTTTTTTTCATTTTACTTGTGAACCAAAGATTCGATTGTAAAATGTAGAGAGTAGAACAAAAGCATGGAACTTTGCGCTTTCTCTTTTGAGTCAAGCAGTTCTCTTAATATTGCTAGACGTTTCAAGACACGGACGAAATGGGGAATAAGAGACAATCCTACATCCTGGCTATGGAAAATAAATCTGATAAGATCCACGAAACAAGAAATTTTTTCGGTGGATCTTTAGTTTTGCGCGTGACATCAAGCTGACAAAAAACGTTGCTTGAGGACATGGAACACAATTTTATAGATGTAGCCGTTTGTTACTTTCTCCTACAATTTCGTTTAACATCTGGGCCAATCTTGTATCTCATTTTTTATTTTACTATGCAAAGCAGACAACCTAAAAGACAAGGTCTACATTTAAATGGTATCTATATGCCTTATTTTGGTTTAGTTTTAATTCGTATATGCATAACGGAACTAGCTACACAATATCAACTATGACCTTAGAGCACATTGGCATTCTCAGGGTGCAATCACAACATCCTTCTCGTGGTGCTTTCTGACTATTTTAAATTGCATGCCTTGCTCGCGCTTGAAAAAGTATGAAATTACAATGTTCTTTGTTCCTTGTCATGTTTAAGTTATATTGTTTGCAATAAGAACGAAAAAAGTAATAAAATTTTTTTCTCATTGTCCCAATCTAAAAATATGTATTATAGTAAAGCCCGCAAGAAAAATACGTAGACTGTAGACGAACTGCACCTTTATTTACGACCGACGGGAGAACTCTGAAGAAAGTGATTTGCTTCTTTTTATGGTCTAATTTAATGTCAAATAGAATGCTATATAGTGGAAGCTTCACGCAAAAACATGTGTTTATTTATCTGTTTACAAAATTCTTAAAATTAAAAAGTAATCAAATCAATATTAACAGCCGGGAAAATCTCGTAACTTTCACCACAAATCCAGACATTCCTTGTATAAAGTTTATTAAACTGACAAAGTTTTTGTGAACAATGTCAACGCAACGAAACGACTGCAGTCAACTATTTACACTGTAGAAATCAAAGCATGCCATAAAATGAAGAGTATAGTTTCTATTTTACGCATATTTCTTTTATTTTTTAGGATAAATAATGTGCCGATTCTAAACACAAAACGTCAGACTGAAACTGGGGAAAAGTATGAACAAAACTTTTCTTTTTACATTCCATCGAAAAGTTCACTCTTAACTTACCTTGATCCCGTAATTTGATTCTTCATACACGATAGACACATATTGCCATCCAAACTTTTTAACAATTTCCACCATCGCCTTCACCTGGTTCTTGTCTGATGGAATCGTTCTGTAGAAGTACTCAAATCTTTGTTTGTTGGAAAGTTCGGGACTCGTGCTGAAGTAGCTCACCTGTGGAAATTTATAGAAAAAAGTTAGACTAGTTGGGTAGTACTTAATTTGAGCAGGTTGGCGTGATTTTAATGCGTGAATAACTTTTTTGTTTTCAAAAAGTTCCAGTATCTTATCGAAGGTAGTCAATCTACAAGTATATATTTATGGCGTTCCAGCAGACTTTTCCAAAATTGGGATGTTGAAACCATAGAAAAGTTTAGTAGACAATGGGATGTCGACAAAGAGTAATATACTAGACGGAACGTCTGTAGAACTTTCACCTGAATTGAGAGACTTACTTATTTGCAGGCTGTCGAGAAAGGAACATCATTCGTTATGTAGGTGAAATCGGTAACTTTCACCTTTATAAACCTTCTGTTTTTTTACATTAGTATTTTAGATTTTGTTCGCGTAACAATATCAAGCTTCCTGATTTATAACTCTGAATTGTCTCATTTTTCCTGTAGAAAACTCTTTTGTGAGTTTTTTTTCTTTAGACAAATATCGCCTTTTGAAAGTTCGTATGGTGACTTAGCGAATAAACTAGTACAAAAGAGGTTTAGTGGTTCAAATTTAAAGAATAATGAATGACTCGGAACAAAACCTTTTCATACTGTTTGCCTTTGTTGTACAACATTGTACGAGTAAATCCGCCACAATATTGTACCACAATTTTATGCACGTCACATCACATCGGATCATATATCATCAAATCATACACTTTGCGGTAAGACTGAATGAAAAAACTGAACATACGTGAGTTTAATGCAAATAAAATTCAGTATAATTGTAGTTGGAAAATCTCTTTTAGTAGATTCGTTTTCGTACATCCTTACTTATCCTTATTCATTATTGTTCTAAAGCCCCTTCAGAGGTTTGACCACCCACGCAAGTAGAATGTAACTTTTTCTTTGCGGGAGCTAAAACAGGTTGTGTTAGATCACTTGAACCTACATAATGGGTTCTTTGCTGTCTTAGAAGTACACTTTTATCACTTTCGTTTTAGAGAAAAAAAAACCATTACAGGCCATTCATAAAGTTGATCTTAACTGATAGCTGAAAAGAACCTTATCTTAAGACTACTCTCGTCAACAAGAAGACGTGACAAAAGACCTCGAGTAACGCATATTATATGCATATATGAATGGTTTGTACATTTATCAAGATCGTAAAGATTCGATGGTGTGTATCAGGAAGATGCTGACCTAGATCATATTTATGAGGTAACTTTGCCCTAGCAGTGATCAATATATTATATATTCAAAGTCTGATGAGCAATATCATACGATAAGCCCAAGTCATCTTTTTCCATCATGTTTGACATACACTGCTGGGCACATCGGTTCTTATCCATAAAATTCTTATAACTAGTCAAGCTATTCGGCTGAAGTGAAGAGTAAAGAATGCAGAGATTATGGACGCCACACTTTCTTTTGATAGGTACATGCATAAAATTAGACGCAAAAAGAGAGAAATTGATATGATAATAATCAGAATCCCATTTGCACAAAAAAGAGGAAACATGCCCTAAACGTGTGCTGCTGTTGGAAGAAAATTTACGCACATCTTTCTCCCACGCAGTAGAGTAAAATCGTGAATAAAGACACAACAACACACAGTAAGTCGAGTGAGTCTTATAGATACCATTTAAGTGAGATAAAGTACGTATAAAACTGACGCGAGATAATCTCCTATCCATCTCAAGCGTCTTCAGATGTTAAGGGAAACCTAGATACACTCTTTTATCTCGATTCTTGTGCATTTTACTTTGTAATACATAAACCTAAAAATGATTTACTTCTGTAGTTATCTGATTCGCATGAAACAATTTGGGATAAAGATAGCTAACCGGAAGGAAGGAAGGAAGCAATGCATAATGGTTATGTCACGAATTATACATATAGCTTTAAATAAACGTATGGACGTTCGGTTTTCAGTAGAATTTAGTATAATATAGTTACAAGAGAAGAAAGTAAAAGAGTTAGTGAATTCAGAAGTATTATGAAATAGAACTAAAAGGCAAAAAGTTGACCGGAATCCTTCCATGAATAAAGTAAGTGCAGCTTGTAAAAAAAGTCAAGAAAAGAAAATAGCGAATAACTGTGACGGAGGCATTATTGCTCATAATGTGAGTAACAAAAAATAAGTGAATTTTTTTCCCAATGTCCATTTTGTTGTATCCGCACTTTCCTTTGAGCGGCACGAAAAAATGAATAATGTGTGTTTCTTTGTGATTCGTATAACCTCGGTCTCGAGTGTAATAAGGGTTGTCAGAGTGGTACGTATGAAAAATGAAAAGTCCCTTTAATAATATACGAAGTTTGTGTCGTGTATGCCAGCAACCAGCACCATTGGTATTATTTCATCCAGTTCAAAGATTCCCTATTTTTGCACAACTTCATATCTTAAAATGACTATGTTTGGAATAGCTTAAAATATGCGGGAACTTAAATTGCATTTTTCAAATACCACGGGGAAAATGTTCATAGTTCATCATAATTGCAATTCTTGTAGTTACTTGTATAATTAACTGAGTCATTGTTTATGTTGTCAATCGAAAACAAACTTTTTAGAAACTCAAAAAATGAAACGGAAACTTTTAGATGCATATGTGTGCAGGCTTTTCGATTTATTAACATTTATACTCCTTTTCTACATTAAGTGTTTTCTAAAATTTGGCTTTGTTCCCTTTTTGAATGCTAAAGTCGTTGGGTACAAGCTTTTCTAAAGCTCATATGATAAATCCGTCCTCATGAGTAGTGCACGTTCCTTTGCAACAAGTCACATTTTACATGTAGTCTCCATATTAAAAACAAATTCAAATACAGCATTTATTTTTAAAATTTCAAGTCATTCTCAAGGGAACAAACAACGTCATACTTTCTGAGAAAAAACTTTGCGTGGCATCTTAAAAAAATTACAAATAGTTTAGGTTATGTCATGGGAAAACGAAAAAAGGACAAAATAGGGGTAGCTGTCTCCTCACTTACAGTTCATTCAAATTATCTACATACAAGAGTTGAAATGAAGTGATGCGGAGAGTTGACCGAGTTTAATGCACGTTATCCATTTTCATTTTCACTCTCTGAATCAGAGACTTGGAAGGAAACTCATATGGAAGAAAATCCCTCTCATCTTTTCACATAATACTAGCTCCAAACAACTTTCTTTGGGTGAGAAGGACCCCGCAACATTATGTTAGGATATGAGCTCGTATGCTTCCAAAACCATACTTATAGGTTTGAATGTTACTTTTGCACAACTTTGTTTTCAAGTACTGTTCGTATTCCTTGAGGAAGACTACTTTTTCAGTTTCTTTTCTATGGTCTTCATTCCTTCAGATTCAGTTATTCCTTCTTTTATTTTCACATTTGCCTAGATAGAAACCTCAATGAAGAACGATGGATATTTTTGCTTTGTATTCGTACTCAGCAAACGAGAGAGGGGTTGAGCAGAGGTCGCAAACAAAGTATTAAAAAAATAGACGATGAAACAGGACAGAAATAATTCGTATCCTCGTAAGAAGCAAACAAGAGAAAGAAAGAGGTAGAAAGGAGTAGTTTTCTCTTCCCATTGAATTTTGCTAACGTTCTTTTTCTTTTCCTGAGAACAGTATCGAACTTGGTTAACCTCAACCACTGAGAACTCAAGCAATGTGAAATAAATCCTTTTCGGTAACATCCCTTTTCAGTAGAAGGAACACGAAGTGCGGTCGAAGCAAAAACTCATTTATTAGGCGCTTTATAGTGTAGAAGGCTATTTGTATGAAATACTTTCGTTCCTTCAATTAAATATTAAAAACTTATGTGCGCAAGATGCTTTTTCATTTATTCCAGGTGCTCATGGATCCCTGTAAAACTGTAAATAATTTTTTAAAAATTTTACAGTAGAAAGCGTGGATCAAACTAAATCGAAATTTAATGAAAGCTATTTGTACATGCATATGCAAATGGTAATAGATTTATATTAAGCATTTCTTGGATGGCTAGAAAACGGATGTCTCGTTGACCCGTCAAACAAGCTTAGGGCACAGCTACTGCATACATAATAACATCGTGTTCTTTGTTTATCTTTACTTAAGCGGGATTCAATAAGCGACTTGAGGCCGAAGACTTACTTACTTTAATAAGTGTTTAAGACTAACGAGTATGAGTAAAATTTAATACCTAAGTTGAAATCTAAACTGTTTGTGATTAGGATCTGTTAAATAGAAATCAAATAAAATGGTACGTTTTGGACAAATTCCCTGAAGCCAACACAGGCTTACTAGATCTGGTGATTGAACTCAGGTCAAAACCTAAATACTTTTAAGATGAATAAGGGAATTGTGTTGAGACAAAAGATCAAGAGATTGAAGGAGGTTTCCATGAGAATCGTCTCGTACGTGGGAGTTGCTAGAATACTGCTCCTGCGAATCCATTTTGGAATACAATTTAATTTAAATATCTAAAGCGTTGTAATAGGGTCCGTAGATGAGACTAAAACTTCAAGTACTTTAAGCGTATCAATTGATACGGCGCTGGTAGGAGCGATGAAGGGTGTTCAGCGTTTCTATGAAGTATAAAATTACTCTGAGTAGAGTTAATCGAAAAACTTGCCTCCCGGTACAAGATGAAGTGAAATTCATAAAGGAAAGGAATTTGCAGTAAGCGAAATAAATAAATCATGCTTTTACGACCATCAGCATGCTCATAATATCTCTAGAGTACTAAAAAGGCTGGCGCATAAATTTTAACCTCGTTCGGAACCTTTTAATTTTTTTATTCTAACGTAGTATAAGGCGAGACCGCGTTCTCAGTAAAAAATGACCACGAGATGCGTAATGTGTTCGTCTGGCTTTTTAATATCCCTCATCTTTCATAGTATTGCTAGGTGGGTACTTCAATATACTTCCTTTATATACTCACAGTGGAAATTTGGAATTTTCCCTATAAATACATCCATACATTACATAAAAACACAGACCAAATGGGTGCGTAAGTTATTTTTATGAAACGGATACGGCAATATTTCAACTCTAGTGAAAAGTTTGATATGATGTATGTAAGATGTAATGTTACCACTTTTCTTTGAAAATACCAAATCAACCATGTTTAGAGGCTTCTGCATGATGAGAAACAGTCTGAAGAATATTTCTTGTAATGATTCAAGAGTTCCGTCAAGAAATCAAGCTTTGTAGTAAATCTCTCATAAATCCTTCGAGGTAGAACACGTTAGGTTTTGCGCTGTGGGCGTTATTATAATATATAAACACATAAAATCACTTCCAAATGCTTTCATTGATAAAACAGAAGAGAAAAAGGAGATCAAACAAACAGTTTTCTTGGAACCATTTGCAAGTACATCTGGGACATCTCCCACGAATATCTTATGGAAACACGTGTAACATAAGAAAACCGCTGACTCCAAAATTCATTCACGCACACGCTATGGTTCTCTTTGTGTGTAGGCCACAAACTTCTATATATTCTTTAAAATGTCTGACTTCGCTTAGACTCTTATTAAAATCTGTATTTTCTTCGAAATTACAAAGGAACATCGATTAAGCATTCATACCTGAGGAATTTTGAATAATCTTAAGAGATTAGCAACTTGAATGGAAGTCACCGAGGATGCAGCTCCGACAACACCAGCAATTACGCGATGCTTCCTTCCACCGGCGGACTCTCCTTTGGCGCAAGTAGTAGTTAGCTCGACGTCATCTATGTTACTAATGGAACCTGAAAAATGAAACGAAAACGTCAGTCAAAAAGGATTTTATACATGAGAATATTTGAATTCAAGAAAATGATTCCTGAATCCTGACAGCTTACTAGAGAGTGTATTTCTCCCCATTTCCTTCATGACAAACACATTCGTTTGGAATTCCTTTAATGGGATTTTTTTGTTATAGGATGTTTTATGTACATAAAGCATAACAAATTCCTACTTTTGTACTTCAAAACAGTCCCAATCCTAATTGACAGCTCTCTATAATTGTATTAAATAAGATGCATACGTTGCGTATGTATATGCGTAGGAAGATTCTTTGTTTGAATAAGCGGATCTAAAATTCTAAAGTACAAAATACACTTCAAATATTCTCTTCAGAGAAACGTAGACGATTTATGTATAATTGATTTTCGCGCTCTTGAGATATTTTCACTAGCATAGAGTACAACAGTTTTATGCTAATAAATATAAGCTGCTTAAAGCTTTTACCTAAATTGAGCGAGATCTAACATTTTACATCTATGTTTAAACTTCAAACCCAGCAACAGAAAAAGAAAATACGCATACAGTTCGTTTTCTCTTTTAAATTGAGTGCAATCTCTCGAAATCTTTTGAGAGATGTGTTGCTTTGAAAAAATATTAATGCAAAAAACGTGAAAGGAAAAGTTAAGTAGATATGACATTGAATAGAGCAAGAGCCAACACTCCGCTTTTATTCTTTTAACGTAAAATTGAGTATTTAATAATCTCGGAAATAGAATTCTAAAAATAAACATAGAAAAAATATTCCTGAGTTTTTTTAGATAAACAAAGATGAATGAAAAACGTGTGTTTGTAATTCAAAATTTGCTAAAAGTATTATTAAATGATTACCTATTTGTCTCATTAATGAATTTACATGCATAATGACGGAAAATACTAATAGAAAAGCACAAGGTGAAATCTTTTCAGGATTTTAACAATGTTAAAACATCAAAGTGCACCCTTGGAGAAACTTCAAATAAAGTCGACAGCTTTTAAATTCATTGATATTCAAAGCTAAGAATAATGAAGTTGTAGGTGATTCACATTGTAAATACTTTTGTATGTGTCGAGGAAATACTGACGTTTGTAGAATTTTAAATTTAATAATCCCTAGGGTTTAATGTATTTTTTTTGAAATATGATCCAATATTATTCAAGTAGGTGATGTGTGTGACGGTAATTACATTCTATATCAGCACTTTACAAAAGCTCAAGATTTTCATTATATTTTTGAAAGACTTGAAAGAAATTCATAACTTAAGCTTTATAATGATCATCACTTTGAACACGGAATGAAAGAAAGTCTAGTCTTTTCAGCTATGCAGCAAACCACCTTTTAAAGCAGTCACTTAAACTTGCCACCTTATTTATTACGATGGCATAACGGTCTGGGTTCATCTCATGTGTATATGCTTACATGTTATCCTGATGTATGTACAAAGCTTTCCCACAGTATTCACACAAAGTTGCTGAAGACACTTGCTATCCACTTTCTTTAGAGAATTCACTTGGCTCATTGCCATTCCCATATCATTTAAAATAAGCAACTACCAAACTTGAATTTTTTATATTGTAATCATATGTAACCCCCTAATAGTAGAACCTTTTTTCAAACGATTCATCGTATAGAAGTTGAAAAGTCTTTTCATTCCAAGTACCTAGCAATAAAATCTGCAAAACTTTTTTCTTTATATAAGGTATTACGGTGTATCACACCATTATAATGTGATTTTTTGTCCTTCCTATTTTATAAAAAACTCTTTTCATCTTTTAAATCGCTCCAACAAGTCCGTGTCGCCTTCTCCAGCAACTATAAGACTAGCTAGTCTCGCAGTAGGTTCCTAGAATATTAATGGTTCATGAGTTTCAAAGGTGACTCTTCTCAGAAAGTGTAAGGTAAAGTGGCAGAATCTTGTCTCTTTAGTTTTTCTTATCAACTAAGTATAAAAGGTTAACGCTTCTCGACCTGTATATTCTTAGATTTAGCGTTGTTCATATTATTAGTTTTTTTACCATTCACCAAGATGCTCCAACATGACAAGCGTTATATATGGGACTTTATGATTTTCACCACACGCAAGCATATTTTTATAAGGAAAATGTCCATATCGATTCATACTATTTATTTCACTGCATCGTTTCTCATCACGCCAATTTTTTGGAGAATAAGAAAAATAATAAAACCGAAACCACGCGTGGTGGAAAATAGCGCTTCTTTTGGGATTTCAAAACTTATTTTTTGGATGTGATATGGCATGCTCATGATTGTTTGTCGTTTAAAAAAAAGTTTTTCTAACGCTGTTCTAATTTTTTATAAATACATTTTTCTTGTTTTTGGTGCAAAGGAAAATAACGGAGAGCAAGTGTCAAGAGATAAGAGAAAGACACTTGGTATAGAAATAAAATACCTTGGGTAAAGGAGGACACTTTACTGTTTTACAGTAATAGTCTCTGTAGTAATGATGACGGAGACTTAAACTAGGTCTTTCTCTTTGCCATGTTCTTTTAGAAAACATGGACCTTTTTCTAATGGTGAACGAAACCGTATTCATATGAAACGTTAAAAAGCCATAAAATTGGGAGTAGCAAAAATGCCATGTTTGTTTTCTGAGTCAAGTAGTTTTTTAATAATGTTTCTTGTCCAATGTGCACGAACACACATGCACTGTATCGCAATAATGCAATGTAGAGTAGTTAAGTAGGTACAGCTGTAGTGTGAAACAAAAATGGGGGTCTCTTTTCCTCCACTTTAGAATTCAGCGGGTAGACGGTACCAACGCCCTGAAGCTGAATTGTCACTAATGATGAAACCTAAGTATGCTACTTCGTTACATTCTGCTTATTTGTTCCGTAGTCTGCATTTTATAGCTTAAAACTAGTAGATACATACTAACTTTTTTCGTAAAATTCAGGCAAAAGCACATATTTTTTTAGCTCCGCATTTTTGCTTGCCATTTGCCATAGTAAAAATGGTATTTTTGCGAGACACAAATCGAGCCAGTGGAATCTGTATTCATGATGCCGGTAGCTGAAAGAAGTGAAATTTTTTTGGTGGTTATGAAAAAGCGCATCTGTAAATATACGTACTCGTGGATTATAGTATCAGTGACAAAAATAGTCATTTTATGTTATGTAAAGTTAAATAATTCCACGAATTCATTCTGCTCAGAGAATTGGAAACTCCATGGATGTTGGCATTAACGGTGTTGTAGTTAAAGTATCGATGTTTGCGGGACTGTAATTGTGATTTAGGCTGTACCCTGTACCTATTCAAAGCGAAAATTTCTGTAGCAAGTCTCCTTTTGATTAGTGTATAATGTCTGTAAGTTTTATTTATTTTGCTTATTTACCATACTTATTAAAGCGACCGGTTTATAAAGCTCAATTTATTTGAAACATTAGCCACTGCCACTACAAAACGTTTTTATTCTCGCCAGACTTATCAAAGTGCTTAAGCCACGACCACAAAAAGTGCAGCGTACAAATATTTATTTAATCCTATTATACCTGCAGCACTGTAGCATTTGGAAAGACTATTTAGGTTAAAAAAATTCCTCGTGTAGAGTATTTCAGAAAGGCTTACGTCAGGTAGAAAGCAGAAACTTTCACTTCTTATTACTTGAATGATTTCTTTTGTAGTCTGTCAAACTGACACAAAGGACTTGCAAAGTAAGATGCTAAAATTGAAAGAGACGTTCTCTCAAGGAAATAATTTTCCCTTTAGAATAAAGTCCTTGCATGTACCCCAAAAATAACCCAGGTCCGTAATTCAAACGGTACGCCATGCGCCACCCAAAAATGTATCTGACAACAACATCAAATGTTTACATTCAAGAAGTTCTAAATATTTTAGTGTTTAAATAATTTTGATGGGAAACTTTAGTTCCAAAATCCCTTTCAGTTCTATCCATTTAGTTAAACTTAAAACTGTTTCGAAACAAGTGCAAAATTACGCCGTACATAAAATACTTGTTGCAAAGAAATCATATAAAAGTGATTCAATGCTTTTAATTTAAAACGGATTATTTTACAATATTTGTGAGCGCATTATCTTTCGCAAGCAGCGTGTCTATCCATCTCCGCAGAAGTAGTGACTCTGTCAT